>OX155961.1:4846452-5157111 GCA_944548615.1 Micropterix aruncella | reverse complement strand
ACCTTTAAACCTTTAAACTTACATTACACAGTCGAAAGTCGTGCACATCCGTAAGTATATCTCATTCTAGTATTAGCAGTTCCCGATCCAAGCTGGGATTTCCTTCGCTGCTTTTTAAGTAGCTTTTACTAATTTTATTTTAAATAAAAATATCATCCTTTAAACGGATTTCTTTACAAAACTTATCATATATATATATATATATATATATATATATATATATATATATATATATATATATATATATATATATATATATATATATATATATATATATATATATATATATATATATATATATATATATATATATATATATATATATATATATATATATATATATATATATATATATCTTCTTAATATATATAAATTACGTGTCACGTTGTTTGTCCGCGATGGACTCCTAAACTACTTAACCGATTTGAATCAAATTTGCACACCGTGTGCAGTTTGATCCAACTTGAAAGATAGGATAGCTTACATCTTAATTTATAGTCGCAATATTATTTTATTGCAAATTATTTTATTCACAATTATCTGTTAGCTCCAAACGATGTTAACAGATGGCGATAACCGTTGACTGGATTGAGTAAGTAATCAATAGGTGGCGCTGCTATGTTAAACCTACAAACGTATCATATCTTAATATACCTATATAAATTACGTGTGATGGACTCCTAAACTACTTAACCGATTTGAATCAAATTTGCACACCGTGTGCAGTTTGATCCAACTTGAAAGATAGGATAGCTTACATCTTAATTTATAGTCGCAATATTATTTTATTGCAAATTATTTTATTCACAATTATCTGTTAGCTCCAAACGATGTTAACAGATGGCGATAACTGTTGACTGGATTAAGTAAGTAATCAATAGGTGGCGCTGCTATGTTAAACCATTGATTTTATATTACACTATAAAATCAATGGTTAAACCTACAAACGTGTCATATCTTAATAGGTATATATAAATTACGTGTCACGTTGTTTGTCCGCGATGGACTCCTAAACTACTTAACCGATTTGAATCAAATTTGCACACCGTGTGCAGTTTGATCCAACTTGAAAGATAAGATAGCTTACATCTTAAATTTGCACACCGTGAGCGGTTTGATCCAACTTGAAAAATAGGATAGCGAACATCTTAATTTATAGTCGCAATATTGTTTTATTGCAAATTATTTGTCTATTATTTGACATTCAAAATTATCTGTTAGCTCCAAACGATGTTAACAGATGGCGATATCTGTTGACTGGATTGAGTAAGTAATCAATAGGTGGCGCTGCTATGTTAAACCTACAAACGTGTCATATCTTAATATATATAAATTACGTGTACCGTTGTTTGTCCGCGATGGACTCCTAAACTACTTAACCGATTTGAATCAAATTTGCACAGTTTGATCCAACTTGAAAGATAGGATAGCTTACATCTTAATTTATAGTCGCAATATTATTTTATTGCAAATTATTTGTCTATTATTTGACATTCACAATTATCTGTTAGCTCCAAACGATGTTAACAGATGGCGATATCTGTTGACTGGATTGAGTAAGTAATCAATAGATGGCGCTGCTATGTTAAACCTACAAACGTGTCATATAATCTTGGACGCACCAGGTGGAACCGGTAAGACATTTTTAATATCTTTGATTCTTGCCAAAATACGGTCGCAACAGAAAATCGCATTGGTAGTTGTATCGTCAGACAGACCTTACCGGTTATAGGTACCTCGCTCTACTTTCGCGGAAGAGATTAATGCATGTTTGAAACAATCATTCTCATGGCGAAGTGTTGAAACACTTCGATTGACCATAAACATGCGCGTATGATTGAAAAATGATCTATCAGCACAGATATTTTCCTAGATATTGGGAACGGTAAAATAGAACTGCAACCAAATACGCAATGCATTAAACTGCCAGACAATTTGTGCACTGTTTTTCAGGAAAAAATGAATTCATTCAGTGTTTTTTTTCGTATATACAGAATAATTACTTGAATCATAACTGGCTCAGTCATCGGGCTTTTAGCAGCCAAAAATGTTGATGTTGACGAAATTAACTTCCATATACAACAGTTGTTACCAGATACAGCTGTTGTTGATGAAAATAAAAGTGTAAATTTTCCAATTGAATTTTTATATTCACTAGATATGCCTGGAATGCCACCACATAATCTACGATAAAGATTGACTCCACTATTATTCTCCTACGTAATTTGAATCCACCTCAATTATGCAACGGTACGCGTTTGGTCATCAAAAAGATCACCGGAAATATTCTTGAAGTAACCATTAACTGGGAAGTTTAAAAAAAAGTGGTCCTGTTGAAACGTATTCCAATAAATAATAATACCGTCAGATTCTACCATACTCTTCAGAAGGCTACAGTTTCTAATTCGTTTAGCTTTTGAATTCGTCTATAAATAAGTCTCAAGGCCAAACAATGTCCATTTGTGGTTTAGATTTGGAAAATCCATGTTTTTCTCATGGGCAAATATATGTTGCATATTCACATGTAGGGAAACCGTAATATCTATTTGTGTTAGCTAAAGACAGGTTAACCAAAAATATTGTGCACCGATTAGTGCTAAATTAAATTGAAATTAAAAGTATTTATAATTCAAAATAATAAATATTATTGTTAAAGATTTAAGACTATCTGCCCTACCTACCTCATTCATAAGTTTAAGTGTCACACGTTATTTACTAACAACTTTGTAATATACTCATTTGTTACAAACGTGAATAAAAATAATAATACATTTTTAAATTAATTCTTTTGTATTGATTTTTGCTTAATATTTTAATCAATCGTGTTCAAAGTCCTTCCCCCTCAAATCCCAATCCAGTGGATTTTTATACCAGCAATAACGTTTCCGTCTTCGTTCGTAAATAATTATTTCATTGTATTAAGGGGTTACGGCAGTAGAAAATCTGTCATGGAGGTCGCCATATTTTTTTACAAATGGCATCTATGTAAAAAAGCATGGTGGTCCCCATGAATGATGTTCTCCTACCGTTCCTCTTAAATAGTTTACTACAATGTAATATAACAAAAAAGCCACAGCAACGCGTGGCCGGGTCTGCTAGTATATATATATATATATATATATATATATATATATATATATATATATATATATATATATATATATATATATATATATATATATATATATATATATATATATATATATATATATATATATATATATATATATATATATATATATATATATATATATATATATATATATATATATATATATATATATATATATACTTAACGAGAAATGCTGGTAAGGAATTTTTCACAATTCCAAAGGTTAAAAGCACATTTGCCCGAAGACAATGTTTTTTTATCGCCCCGAAAGTTTATAACTCACTATGTGAAACCACGAAAAACGTGAAAAATTATGTAACTTTTAAAGGTAAAGTAAAAAACTGGCTTCTAGATATTGGGCGTTCAAAAACTAAAGACCTTATTAATACTATAGGGTGAATATTTAAAAAAAATATGTATTTGTAAAATTGTGCAATATTACATATCATTTTCTTAAACATATATACTAGAATGTAGTGTTTATTCATATATTTGTATATATTATTACTTATTTTCCACTTAAATTTATTGTATATAATGTAAAGTTTACTTTATTTTTAGCCCTTAATTGCATACATATATATATATTTTTTCTACTTTAAATTTTACTTTAATTTGTGTAAACAACACATTTGTTAGATTTAGAAATATTTAAAATTGATCACCTTCGTCAGTTCGCAAAATACAGTTGGTATAACACAGCACAGCCAGAGACAGACCTTCTAGGTCTAGTTGGTTGTGCGATTTCGCCTCATTCGGATATGCTAGCATATTTATATCCATAGAGCTATGTTTTTCGCTATTATAATGTTTGTTCTTAATTATTCCTCATGTACAACAGTATGCATGTCCTTGTATTTTTTTGTTCTTGTACGTTATAAATAAATAAATAAATAAATAAATAAATAAATATATATATATATATATATATATATATATATATATATATATATATATATATATATATATATATATATATATATATATATATATATATATATATATATATATATATATATATATATATATATATATATATATATATATATATATATATATATATATATATATACACATATATTATGTTAAGTTGTAGTATTTGTAGTTATTTATTTCTCGTAGGATATAGGGGAATATTAAAAAAAACTCCATTGCCATGAAGTTTTATACCTTACCTAACATTTGTAATTAAAATACCTTTTAATTTGATTATACGATGTGACGTTTGGGGTGGTTCCCCTCTTAAACAAACTTCCTAAAACTAACGTAATTGTTTACCCACTTAGTGGCATAGGTTGATTGAACCAATCATAATAATTATTAATTATTTCGTGATTGCCAGTAGGGCTTTGTATTGCAGATGGGCACATTAAATCGTGCGTCTTCGTATAAATATGTCTGCACTTTGAAAATTAGAAAGTATGTTTATAAGAACTGACAGATAACAGTCTAAAAATGTAATTACCTAGAAATGCAGCGTCCTTCCATGCACTTCAATAATGTTTTATTTGTTTTCACAGTTTGATATTTCACAGTTTTTCAGCGTCTATTATATCGCTAAACCGTTGATGTATTTTAAATTCTGATTTTTACGATAACCCCAAACAAAAGAAACTATTACGTATACATCGAGAGAGGATAGGGAGCGCCGGAAGCACGTCCGTCCCGATCAGCGTCGCGGCGCATACTGAATACCGCCCGCCCATGAGATACTCGCTCTGCCGACGTCGCCCTGAGCGGCTGCCGCGGATACACCTGCCGCTTAACAGGGGAAATACAACCTTACGACCCTATATCTTGGAGTGTATCGGCCCATTGTAAGGTGAGGCGTTGAACGCTGGCGATTTATCGCACGCCGCGTGGATGCAATCTCGACTTATTTCTACGTTCGTGAGGCGCATTGCAATCGGACGAGGAATAAAATAAAATATAAAATCGCCGCGATAGAGTTTATTTTCAGTTGGAAAAGATTAAGAAACGTATGTTGGCTACAGCTTCAGCGTTGCTTTCTTATATATCTGGACTTTAAAACCTTCAATATCATCTTTGAGTGATTGAATTTGGCGACTGTGGGCGATTGAATTTGGCGACACATGTCTGTACAGAAAACCCAGCGGGGCTACAAAGGCTGAAAAATGCATTTGATGCTTTTATTTCACGATATATTACAACATTCTTACATTCTTACAACGTTCTTACCATTCCACGTCAACTGATGAATAGCCGTGATGTATCGCCTTATACACCGTGTATAAGGGGATCTGAATAATAATTACACGTTGTCGAGGGAGAGCACATTTTATTCACCTTCCGGTTTTGACATGACACCTTGTACATTTCTTACATTATTTTCTGGCCCAGTCTAAACTGTCCCACATTTCGGGCCCAGTGTAATCTGTCCAAAACACCACAATCCTCCCCTCAAAGATTATAACTACCATTACAATTTGTATAATATTACATGGTTTCAATTAACCTTTCAGGGCGTTTTACATTTCTTTTCGGTCTTTCCCGTATCTCGGGAACGATCGGTGGTATGGCAACATTTCTCGAACTGTCACTGTCAGTTTCAGTACCAGCTGTCAAAGTCGTATTCGAGTCTGTTAGGTTATGTCTTGTTTCTACGGTTTCAGGTCCGGAGTCGTCCTCTTTTGGTGCATCTATCGTCAGTCGCGATTCCTCTGCATTACCTCCGCCTGCGTCCGCGTCGGTTTCGTCTATCCTGGTCACACACTTACTCAATTGATCCGCATGTCACTTCCATATTATCTGCGTTCCGATGACCCTGCACAAAAATAATCTATTACCCAAATGTTCCTCCATTATACACCTCTTCCAACCCCTCTTGTTTGGTTGGGTGTAATCTCTGGCGTAAACACTTTCTCCGGTTTCGAATCGACAAGACCTGTTTCTTTTAAAATTTCTAATTTGACGCTCCTTGCTCTTGTTATCTAAATTGGGTTTTAACAAATCAAATCTACACTGGATTCGCTTACCAAAAACCGCTTCAGCTGGAGAAATACCCGTACTGCAATGTGCAGCGTTCCTATAGGTAATCAAAAATCTACACAACGCTGTAGCTATACTGACTTTATTATCACATAAAAGTTTATTTAACCCTTTTTTAATAGTTTTAACAACATTCTCTGCTGCTCCGTTGCTGGCAGGTCTGAATGGTGGAGAAGTTAAATGACGAATTCCATTGTTCGTACAAAATACAGAAAATTCATCGCTTGTGAAACAAGTTCCATTATCTGATACGATAGTGTTTGGTATACCGAAGCGAGCAAATGTTTCCCTTAAACATTTTAGTGTCTCTTCGCTGTCGGCCTTGACCACCTGAAATACTTCAATCCACTTACTGAATGAATCTACCAATACCAAAAACATTTTCTTACAGTAAGGACCAAAAAAAATCGATGTGTATTCTCTCAAAAAATCTAGTAGACTTAGGCCAGGGAGTTAGAGAACTTTTAGGCATTTCATTTTGGTTAGATAAACATGTGTGGCAGCTCTTTGCAATCTGCTCCAGCTCTGCATCTAACCCGGGCCACCAAAAGTATGACCTAGCTAACGACTTCATCTTAACGATACCCAAATGAGTTGAATGAATTTCGTCTAGCAATAACCGCCTATATTTAGCAGGAATTACAACTCTGTATCCCCACATCAATACTCCCCCTTCTACATGTAACTCATTACGTCTAACGTAGAACGTCTAACGTAGAACGGTTTGAATTTTTTTCTTGTGTGCGAGGCCATCCCGCTTCGTACAACCTAAGCACTTTTGACAAAATGGGATCTTTTGGGGTCTCCATTCGTATTTGAAGAGAATCAATAGGTATAAAATCTTGCATAAAATTCAAGTAATCAGAAACAGTTTCTTCAGAATGATTTTCTTCCTTCGGATATGGTAACGGGTTTCGCGACAGGCCATCTGCTGCGATATTGTCTGTACCCTTAATATACCTTAACTGATAATCAAAACTGGCTAAGAAAACTGCCCATCTCTGCAACCTCCCAGCTGCAAGCTGGGGAATTCCTTTGTTTTCCCCAAACAGCGCCAAAATTGGCTTATGATCTGATTCTATTATAAACTTGTTTCCCGCTACGTACTGATAAAATTTGTTTACAGCCCAATATATCGCTAATGCCTCTTTGTGAATAGCTGCATACCTCTTTTCCGTGTTATTTAAACTGCGCGATGCAAAACATATTGGTTTCTCAATGCCGTCAGGCATTATGTGAAGCAAAACTGAGCCAACGCCCAATCCGCTTGCATCGCACATAATTTTAATAGGTAATGCTGGGTTGAAGTGAACTAACATCTGTTCCATTGCTATCACCTCCTTTGCCTTTTTGAAGGCGTCTTCACAATGCTTTGTCCAGACAAATTTTGTGTTCTTTTGAAGCAAAGCGTGTAGCGGTTGTAAAAGAAAATATATTTTTTTAACAAACTTTGCATAATAATTTATTGCACCCAAGAATTCTCTCAATTCTGAAACGTCCGAAGGTCTCTTCATCTTTGATATAGCATCTATTCAGGCAGGATCTTTTGAAATACCATTTTTATCAATGATATGACCCAAATATTTTATACGCGGTTGAAAAAAATTACATTTGGCCTTCTTCGGTGTAAACCCTGCTTTGCTTAAACGATTCAAAACTTCCCTTAAGTTACGAAGATGTTCTTGGCTATTTTTGCCCGTCACCACTATATCGTCAATAAAGCAAGCAGTTCCCAAACAACCCTGTAAGACTTTTTCTAATTCCCGCTGAAAAATAGCGCACGCCGGCTTTGTGCCGTACGAAAGTCTATTTACCGCGAACAAACCTTTGTGCGTGTTCCATGCGATTAAACGACTAGTGTCTTCCGTAACAACTAGCTGATTGTATGCTGTTAAAATATCTAACTTTGTAAATGACTCACCGCCCTGCAGAGAAGCGAAGAGTTATTCAATCCTCGGCAACGGATAGTGTACATCTTCTAACCACTTGTTTACTGTAGTTTTGTAATCCGCGCACAGCCGAATATTTCCATCTGGCTTAAGAACTGGTACCAATGGCGTTCCCCATGGGCTTGTCTCTATCTTCGTTATGACACCTCGAGACTCCAGTTTCTGGAGCTCCTCCTCCACCTTCTCCTTGAAGGCAAATGGCAGCGTCCTCGGCTTGAAGAAAACTGGTTTGGCGCCTTGCTTAACCTGTAAACTGATTTCACAAGCTTTATACTGGTCTAGTTGGCCGTTTAACATATGATCAAACTCTTTCAATTATTTCGAAAGACTGTCACCAGCAGAGTCGAGTTGATTCGTCGTCACCAAGTCTGAATGTAACGTCATGTTAAAGGTACTCATTATGTCCCGTCCCAGTAACGGTCTGTTGCCATTTTTTACAATAATTAATTTACATGTCTTTTTACAATCCTTATACGTAATGTTTACAAAAATCTCCCCTTCAGGAATTAATACATTACCGTTATATAATTGTAACCGCAGTTGACTTTCCGTAATCTGTACATTTTTGAAATTCTTATTATACACATTGTATGGCAAAATTGAAACGCCAGATCCCGTATCTAGCTCGAAAGGTATCACGACTTGATTGACTTTAAGATTAATGATTTTTGGTTCAATGTGATTCACTTTTACATTTTTTATTCTAAACAAATTCACATTTGAAACATTTAATGAAGTATGTTTCTTTCGACAAACAACTGCTAAATGACCTTTCTTTTGGCATACTTTGCACTTATAGTCCTTATATTGAAGGTCTTAAAATTGTGTCCGCAGTATCCGCATGCGAAGCACTTGTTTGTTGACCGCTCCCCGCTCGCCTCCCTGAAGATGGGCTGTCTTGTTGCTGACTTTGCTCTCTCCTCCGTGAAGATGGGCCGCGCTTTAGTCTGCTTGGCTACGTGTCGGTCGTCTTTCTTGTAAACTTTCATTTTGTAGACTGCTGTAGGGCCGGTGTCGTCTTCGGTTAATATGGTTGATTCTCCTAATGAATTCGATTGCAAGAAATGCAAAAAAATTATCACAGATCCGGATGAAATTTTAAGGTGTTGTAACTGCAAAGTACGTACTCATAATGGATGCTCAATGAGAAAAGTTAACAAGGTAGGGATTAAGACCTGGAATTGCGCCAATTGCATTAATTGTGCTGAGAACCTCGGAAGAAAACACCTCAACCTCTAACGTTTAGCGCATCCAACGAATGCCGCAGCGACCCAGATGTATCCAGCCGTCCATCCACTCGCAAGCAGATTGAAATAACAGGAACTCCGCAATCACCAGCATTTGTAAAAAGAGAGGACCTTCGACAGATGCTTGCCGAATTTAAAATGAACATCACTGGCATAATGGAGGATAAACTTTTAGTAAAGTACTCCGAGCTAGTCTCTCAAAACAATGAGATTCTGCAAGCCATACAAGCAATCTCCATGAAGTACGATGAAATTCTCGAACGAGTTAATGTGGTTGAGGAAAAATGTGCTTCTCTCACGAAAATCAAAGACACTAATGTAGCGCTCTCTAAGCGCGTCTCATATCTTATATCGTGAAAGACCTTCAACCAAAGTTGACCGTCGCTCGGGTCGCCCTGCGACGACAGCCTCTGAAGGAATGTCTAAAAAAGTGGAAAATTTTGTTTTGGCAGATCGCCGTGTCACTATTCGTTGTATTTCTGAAGAAGTCAAGATTTCGATAGGTAGGTTGTGTGCATAGTATTTTACATGATCGATTTAAGAAGAAAAAGGTAACCGCACGCTGGGTACCAAGAATGCTTACGGACGCGTAGTAAAATAGACTGAAGGTTTCGCAAAGGATGTTGCATTAGTTACAATAGGATTCTAGCCGTGCTTAACTCGAATCATAACTATGTACAAAACATGGCTACACCATTACTGTGCTGAAACAAACAACAGTCCATTCCATGGAAAAGACCATCATCATCAAATCCTAAAAAACTCAAGGCCATTTCATCAGCGGGAAAACCATGCGCTCTCCTTTCTGAAACAGTCGAGAAGTCGTGATGATTGAATGCTTTGATCATGGAGCTATGCTATATATGCTACATATACTATATATGCGGTTTTTAAAAAAGCATACCGAAATAACTGAAAAACGATAAGGTACACTTGCTAAAATTGTTTAGTTTCAATAAGGTAAAGGCCCGGCATACAAGTGCAGAGTTGCGATTACCTGCCATTGAAGATGCCGTCTTAGAAAGACTATGATATCTTCTATACTCACTGGACCTTGCTCCTAGTGATTGCTACCTATTTATTGTTTAACCTTTGGGTGATAATTCAAAAAGTGGGTAAAATTTCTTTGGGTTTTTTTATTTCAATTACCAGACAATATACCAGACAATATTTTTACCCAATAGACCCATTTATTACCTTGTTTTGAATTTAGAATAGTAGGAACAATTTATCCCGAGCGCTTTGTGGGTTTCGGATATTTTTAATTATATTTTTTGTTTGTTTTTGTACTCGAACATACGTGATACGGTGTGTTATGTTCGGGAGATAATATAGCGGTCGTATTATTACATTCGTATACGTAGGGCGGTTAAATAACATCTCAGATGTCGATGTTTTGAAAATAAAGATGAGTTTTTGAGTGGTCGGTGTGAAGTCTTTTTGGGTAGGCTTGTGAGTTTTTTTTTGGGTAGTTGTGTATCTTGTAAAGTCTCTTTTGGAAGGGTATTTCATGTTTGTAAAAAACATCTTAATTATATAAACCTAAAGGGTGACTACGTTGAAAAATAAAAGAATGTTCAATTATAGATGATGATCAATATATTAAGCTACGATTAAATAAACATATTTTATTTTCATAACCCCACCCCACCTTAACTTCCAAAATGACATAGAATATTGTCCATCGAGCCAGTGTAACGCTAGAAGGAATAAGCAAAAATCACTAGTTCGACAGGTGTTTCGCCCGCACCACCCACTACCACGTCAGCAGGTCGCTTCGTCGGCTCAATTAATATTATATTATTAACTGTCAATTAAAATTTGATCTGCGACTGGGAATGGGTAGCGTAATTGCAAGTTGATTATGCATTTTATCCCGCTGTGCGGCGAAGTGAACTCGAAAGTTAATGTTTTACAATGGATGGTGTTCGCGTTGGGATGCAGCGGTGTGCTGCCACAGAATAAATTACAGAGTTGTAGATTCACAATAGATATTTCACAAACTATAATTCGACCAATAGCCAATCGACGTGCTCCTCACATCTCGCGTATTTTTATTTGAATATCAGATATTTGAAATTACTTTAGGTTTACGAAATATATTCCTTAACAACATATTATGGCTACGTATATCCGCATCTAAAATACGGCATTATAATGTGGGGCAACTCAACAGAAGTCCAACGAATATTTAAAATACAGAAGTCCTGTGATCGACTTCTAAACGGAGTAGCGCCAGACACTTCCTGCAGGCCTCTCTTCACCAGCATGTCTATATTGACTGTGCCCTCTGGTCTCTGTATATACTGGAATGTTATGAATTTATTAAAAATAATCTCGATATCTACTCCTTACGAAGAGATGTACATTCAAGGGCTACGAGGAATAGAAACCTCATAAACTGTCCCTCAGTGAGGACAGAAATGTGTAAAAAAGGACCTGAATTCTGTTGTGTTAAATATTTTAACGCTATTCCACAAAACATCAAACATTGATTTTATATTAAAATCAATGCATCAAATCAATGAAACAACCAGGATTCAAACAGACATTAAAGCACTGGCTCAAAAATAAATGCTATTATAGCGTGAATGACTTTTTAAACGATAATGACAAATAAATAATATAACATATTCTTATTGTAATTCTCAAAACTTTTTAAACTTTAAACATTTATATTTCATTTTAGCTCTAAATCTGACAAACCGTAGATAGCCTAATAATTCCAATTTGATATTTTAATTTAAAATCAAATTGATATTTACGTTATATATAGTAATGGGAGTTTACTAAATTTGTAATAATAATTATTTTTGTTAATATGTCTAAAACGTAATATTTTTCGGATTTGTTTTCCTTCAACTTGCGAAGTGAAAATATATTTAATCATAGAAAAATAAATATTGTACGCCTGATTGGTAAACTGTATAGCACATAAAATAGTACCTTAGAGTTCACAATAAAGAAATTATTATCAATCTTTGAACTACCGGTAATAGCAGAAGTACTCACGGCCGATTTGAAAGTCTTCAAACATCAAGCTAAGACCTGGCTTTGACGGGGAAATAAATTTCAATATATTGATCTTTTTTGCAACCCCATAAAATAAAGTACATGGAAAGTTCATGGTGATCAGAAATAAAGTTTGCGTATTTAGCAAAAACTTTGTCTGCTACTGGGCGACTGGGCAATCAAACCACCGTTCCATCCAGTCAGTTTCGTAGCGATTACAAGGTCATTTTAAAGAACAGCTCTAGATTATTACCTAATATTACAATAATAAGCTCGCCTTTTCATATTAAAGCGAGTTTTATTATTAATAATATTATTTCCTACATGTTGTTCATCACCTATTTATTTTGATAGGGCTTTGAGCCGTTTATCCCCCAGTTGTTCGGGAAAAATTGGGTGAGTCTGGAAACGCACGTTTCCAGACTCGGGTTAAAAAGCGGGTATAGTTGTCGACATGGCGTCATACGAATCATTCCGTTAGCCGCCCGATTCCGAGTAAGCTTGACGGGCAAAGGAAATTATATTCGCAACGATTCTGCACCTATTCTGGTATTTATTAGTTCCAGAAGCGTCTGGTACTAATAAATATTAGGTGCCTTGATTCCATCTCTATTATTCCCTGTTATACTTGTTTATCATTGCAAAAACTATTGTGATTACTCAATCGACTTTTGTTACTTTTGCACATAAAAAATATATTTGATTTTATAGTGAACTCCATTAACATCGAGAATTGGCTTGATTTCATCTCTTTAATTCCCTGTTAAATAAGTTTTATCATTGCAAAAAAAATGTGATTACTCAATCGACTTTCGTTACTTTTGCACATAAAAAAATATGTTTTATTTTGCTGTGAAACATCAATAACATCGATAATCGGCTTGATTCCACTTACGTCATACCCTATTAATCTAGTTTATCATTGTAAAAATGTTATGATTTCTTAACCTTCGAGTAGCGGCATAATTTCATGGCAGACAGCGGCAATTTATTGAAATATTATGCAATATCGCCGTACTACAGCTATAAAACTACTAGAGCAATAATAAAAAGATTAAATGTGCAATGATCGCATTGAAATTTCATATATAGAATATTGAAATCTCATTTCGTAAAACATTTGAAACACGAGAAAGTCAAAAAAGTGAAAAAAACTCGGCATTTCTAACTTGTCTTACGGAAAAATACGAAATCCTATTTAGAAATTGTAAATACTATCGTGATCTTTATTAGATTCTCTATCAAACGTAATATTTTGTTTTCCTTACTTACATACAAAATATTTAGATATTAACTCATAAAAACCAATAAAATTTTTGATGATTTCTCGAAAAAAAAATGATTATGTTTGACCATGGAATTTTACCAGAAATATCCGCGAAATGACGCACGAAATTATTCTAGCGGCCGTCTATCTATATACATATCTATGGTAAGAATGAGATATTTGGTATTGATTTTAGGATGCGTTCGAATTAGAAAATAATATTAATTTGCGCTCCGGGAGCAAGCCGCTAATATTGGTCGTTACGTAGTCAACGGTGTTTTGATGTGCAACTAAATTTAGTCGTTACGTAGCCGAAGGGTTAATATACTTTTGTTACGTTTAATAACATATAATGTAAAATATAAAAATATATTTTTGTTTCATTTTGCCATCACTGACATCGAGAATTGGCTCGTATCCACCAATGGAAATTCAAAGGCGTGAAGTGTCTGTTGTATTATTGTAATATTTTCCGTTTCATCGTCTATGGTAATGGCAGAGCGCGCATAATTTCGCACGCGAGCCGCGTCCGTTGAAATAAAAGCAATTTCCAATAATCCAATTATTTGCGCGCCATCGAGGCTTTTAATTATGCTGATGTCGCTAAAGTTTGCGCAGCGCTGTAATTCGAAAAAAGGGCTGACGACTAATTGACTTCAACTGATTACAGCGGGATCAATAATGCGAGAATAATTGATTTCGTAAATCAATTTCGCTGCCTTGCCAGGCCTGGAAATGAGAGTTTTCTGTGATAAACAGTGTTTTGTCAGCAGGTGTTTATTAAATTAATGTACGCCCTCACATAGACAGGAAATTTCCTCTCCTGGCAATACCATCCTACAGTTGCCACAACACCCATTAATCGGATGGAACAGAGCTATAGCTCTGCCAAGCCGGCTCCGGCTTAGTCGAGCTTTAGCTCGACCAAGCCGGCTGAATCATAATAGTCAGAGAGCGTCTATCGCTTCGCTCCTCGCTTCCAGTTTTACCCGCGTACACGTTCAACTTGAGCATGGCTAAAACTAGTAGTGTACTTAATGTGGAGCGGTCTTGTATACTTTCCTTTCCGGGCCCAAGGGAAAGTATTGTGAACGCACTAATAAAAACGAGATGACGAAAAAATCCTTTTTAACGGCCCAATGAGATTAGGACAATTTCCAGACTGAAGTCTGTCTGTGGGTCTGTGTGCTTGTGTGTGTGTGTCCCTGTGTGTGTGCGTGTTTGTGTATTCCTCCACGATAGCGCCTAACCGCTTCATCCGATTGAGCTGAAATATGGCATGCATGCATCATTCGGTCATGGCAAAAGTTTAAAAGATTCTAGGGAAAATCTTGGTTTGACACAAATGGTATTTTTTAAGATATTGCCAAAAGTAATAAAATCTACAAAAATAATACAACTAAAATGCAGTCGTATTCACCTTCCTTCAAATGCAGATTAACGAAATGGCACGGTAAGAACAAAAAACAACATTAAAATGAATTCAGATTTTGCACAAATACATACACACAAAAATTTGGATTAACAGGGAGACCATCGATATCCCCTCTAATAACGTAACGAGTTAGACGTGTATCTCTGGGCAGCACCATATATGACGGCGAGCCGCTAACCTCAGAAGTACAATATCAGAATCGCGCCAGAGACACGTTCGGTCGCAAAACCATCACATTTGTCAGAAAACGATCGGGTTATCAATTGACTAGCGTACGAATGTTTCAGTTGCAGGGCCCACATGACTTTGGTCTGGGATCTTTTCCGCTAGCATGACGCTTTCCGTGTGAATACTCATGAGCCGGTTTCATATGATCCGGCCTTTCATGGCATGAGTATACCAATCTTCCATGCGTCATAAGGTCTAATCACAAATAGATCGCAACATGGCAAGTTCACCCAGGCTTTAGCTTAAATAGCTTTTATTGTGGAGGCTGCACATTTCCAGCCACAATCCACTATTCCAGCCGCATCTATCTCCAATGCTGCGGATTTTGGAGGATCAAAATTGCTGCAGCACTTAACATCCGAAGCGGCTGGGGTAGGATACGCTCAGAGCTGGTCGATGTGGTAACTAAATGGTTTCACCGAGTTTTGCCGTTCAAACAATATTTTCAACTCTTGCAATGACCAAATGATGCCTGCATGTCAAATTTCACCACAATCGAATGATGCGTATGGACGATATCGTGTCTGAATACGCACACACACACACACACACACACACACACACACACACACAAACACACACATACACCCACACAGCATACACAAATTACTTACATATTTTTATTTGTACATCATTTTTTATTATGATTATGCTATGGTCAACAATTTTAAATCTTTCATCTCCTTTTGTATTTTAATTCCCATTTCTTTATTTTTCTACTAATGTTTATTTTTTTAATTAAGTTTGATTATCTCACTCTATTCTTAAGCAACTATAATCATCTAAATACTAGATAATTGTCATCTTTTTTATTATTATGTTAAGGATAACAATTGTATATTTTTAATTTCGTTTTTATATTATCAATTAATATTTAATTTTCCAGCTTGTAAGAATTTCTTTATTCTACATTACTATATTTTCTTTTTTTATATTGGTTCATAATATATTTAAAACAATTTAAACGTCCGCCATAGAACAGGCTATGGCCTAGTTAGGCGACATTAAAATAGGTTCACTGCAACAGTTTCTGGCATAACATGTTATCAGTTTTTTGCTACTGGATTCTCGGCAATGACATTATAATTGGATATGTCCATTTACTGTAGATAATTGTAAATTACCAAATAAATAAAAATAAATAAATTAACACTTTAGCCTGGAAGTTGTCTTAAGCGTCTCGGTGGGGAGGAAGGGGGTAGGGAGGGAAAGGGGGAAGGGTCAAAATATTTATATCCTTCATCAAAAAAAAACCGCTCGTTCACAATTGTTTCCCTTCTCGTCAGGTGGTCGGCCGGTAAAAACATTGTTTTTGTAAACACATGCTTATTTAATAGTATTATTTGATGATACCATGATAACGAAATTTCAAACTAACGTTTGTTATTTTTACATTCATGAATATAAATATGACCCCCTATCCGTTTAATTAAAAACAGATGTATAAGTTCGCTGACAAATATACGCGGCCTTAACTGAAGTCAAATATCCATCAAATGGAATGCAGTTCGCATGCTGATAATGGCGGAACGCTGGCGGGTAGTTCAAAACAGATTATAATCATTGCTATATTTATGACTGTTCGTTATGCATTTTGCCAAGGCGTAAATGAAATTACAGACTATTTAATCCAGCGAATGAAATTACATAGTATGTAATCCATTTTAACAGAGAAACCGACAGCATTAAATATTTTCTGGTCTTACTGAAAATGTTTTCTATTTGCAGTAATAATAATAGAGGAAGCGAACCAAATATGCAATATGAAAAGAGGAAATTAAAATAGATTTAATAAAAACGTATATCTGTATCTATAAACATTGTTCAAATTACAATTTAAAGGGCTTGCTGGCTTAGTTTTCAATTTAAATGTATAAATTTAACAAAAAACCAAATACGTATTCATTCATTTAAGAATAATATTTTTCGAGATTGATTACGAATACGTTAGTAAAGATCGTGTAAGATATTAGCAATCCATTTGCCTTTGTTCTGTTCTTTGAATTTAAATTTTCACAGAATTATTCGATTTCAGATGCCCTGACATGGCTTGATAATGGCTTGAGCCGAAATATTATAACTTTTCATTAGTTATCAGTATTTCAGAGTCACTAACCGCCTTTTCTTTTTTTTAGAATAGATCCTCACCTTTTCTGTAAAAAGAACAGTGATTTGTTGTTGACTAAAACGAGTGAACCCGTTACCCCAGGCTGGTATAACGATATGTGATCGCTCTATCAGCTCTGGGATGAGCGTAGAAGACTTAAATACTAGTCTACTGACTAGCTCCTTACGGCGTGGCACCGTGATAGGTACTCAGGAGGCAGCCTCGTCCCCTGTACTTTGTTTTAGAGGGATATATCCATCTGGAGTTAACCATCATGATACCTCTAACCTCCCGACTGGTTACAGGTGCGAAATTGCTCGCGCGATCCTCTCCCTAGTGTAGCGGTGATCAGGATCAGTGTATACCGAATCTGTCGCGGACCACGCAATCCTTTGCCCGGTTGTCACCTGAAATCGGGTAGCGGAATGGTCGTTTCAAGAGCGGTTGCCACAAGGTAAACAACCGCCCCCGCTCTATAGGAAATAATATTGCTTGCATACTCCCTCGACTAACAGTTTGAATGCACAATCGATTGGATGATCCGCGCCGTGCGCAAACCGTCCAGGAGCGCCCGAGGGTTAACTCTTAGGGGAAACTGGCCCGCAGGCCAGAGTAATACCCGGGCTCGCACTTCCGCGTGGAGGCCGCCGGATAAGTGTTGACCCGTGAGTTTGGCCGACCCTAAACCCAAGGGTCTTAAGGAACTGCAACAGGGCCCAATAACTCCCAAAAAGAACAGTAAAAAGAAGTGCATAAAAATAACTGTAAAAAGAACTGGAGGGCGGTGTCAAATACAATGGTCAAACTCGTCACCCCAGGCTGGTATAACGCTATGAGATCGTTCTTCCAGCTGTGGGATGAACGTAGAAGACTTAGAAACAAGACGATCTACTGTCTAGCTCCGCCAACAAGCCCGTTAGCAGCCAAGCCCTAAGGCGAGGCACCGGGCAAGGTAAACAGCGGTCAGCCTCGCCCCCTAACTACCGGTTTTGGTAGGATATGATGTCTGAAGTTAACCTTCAAGATGCCTGCGTCCCCCCGACTGGTTACGGGTTCGAAGTCGCTTACGCGGCCTCTACCTGCTGTATTATAGCGGTAATTCAATTTGAATTTATAGCGGACCTGGGCGTCCTTTTTCCGTATTGGCACATTGGATCGGGTGGCTCAAGGTCATTTCAAGAGTGGCATGCCAGCAGGTCATCCACCCCCGTTGCTTAAGACATAGTTTATTTCCATAATCTCCAGACTTCTTCAGCAATTAGTCAGAGTGCACAACCGATTAGCGTCGCCGAACGATGCGCAAGCCGTCCAGTAGCGCCGGGATGCAATCCCGCCAGGAGAAACCGCTCCACCAGTTTTAAGGCCTGAGACGCAAGAGTCTTACCAGAGGTAGCCTTCCGCACGAGGAGGCTTCTGAATAAGAGCTGAGTTGAGCCGATCCGAGATCAAATTGGTTTTTTGGCCTAAGCTTACTTAAACAACCCGGTGACATAGTGGTTAGGTCGCCTGATCTTACATTGTAAGGTCCCGGGTTCGATTCCCGGCTGGGTCACCATTTTCCGTTGGGATCAAATTAACGGAATTGCATTTTCAATTCTGTCGATCGAACGCAATAACAAGATATACACATACAGACATGTTAGACTCACACATACATATAACACGTCATAGTAGGGTTGGTTGTGAGAGATTGTCATATGACAGTTATTTGATGCCCCGAGACGACATTCTAACTACACGCGCAATTCAATGTTTAACCGATTGCCACGTACGTATAATGATAAATTCACAGGGCTTGACATTTATAGTAGAAACAAAATTAGCTTCAAATCGGCAGTACGAACCGCACTTGAAGCAGCAGCGACAACTGCCAGTAATTATTGATTTGTTACATGTAAGTATAAATATAATATAACTTATAGGTATATGTATTCCCATTTACTTATTTTGAATTTATATTGTATAATTAGTATGGTATATACATTTACGGTTAACTATACAACTTTTGCGGTCATTTGACATTTTTTGGTTGGTGGGATAAGTCCTTGCCGCGTGGACTTGGACGATGAGTTCTCCCGGCAAAGTTACATTGGCCGTCTACAAATGCATCGGGAGGACTGTCGTTTATATCCGCCTTGTATAGATCCGTTTTCTCTCAACTAATAAATATTTACTGATGTATTTTTTCTTTCATAATTTAGTTTGTAAAATATTTTTCAAATAATTTCGAACGGCGTATGTTATAATCGGCATAAGAATATGTTTTTCAATAATTATGTATCTAATTATAAGTTCATGCTGTAACTTACCTGAATAAATAAATAAATAGCTGTCCGACTACACAATAGAATACATTCGGAATTAAAAGTGAAGTTAGATACCATACGAGGAAGAAAAATTATGACGGAATGGTTGATTGAGCTAGGAAGGAACGAAACGGAGAAATTGGTTAATTATAGTGCCGTATAAGAATACCTAACTATATAAAATTGCTACTTTTATGTATATATATAGATGTAAAACATATGTATATGTATAGATTATATGTATAAATGTATATATGTATATATGTGTATGTATATGTGTAGATGAATATGTATATATGTGTATGTGTATATATGATTATTTAATATTCTTATGTATATCATGTTACTAAAATAGACTAAGTATATGTAATATCTATGTAAATATAGAGCTACCACATAAAACAATGCTACATTAAGTTACACTTAGCAACTAAAAAAAAAAAAAAGAAAAAAGAATACATAAGTCTACCTTAGTACGGGCATCACTCCAGCAAGGTAGATTTAAATCTTATTAACCTAGAGTTTTAAATATGTGTGAAATATTAATAAATAAAAAAAATAAAAAAAAAACAATAAACCCGCCCATTGGGACATATTCACAATAAAGAGTATAAACAAACAAACCTACCTGTAAACAAAACATTAAAAAAACGCGGCTTTATTGGGTATCAATGAGGGATTATTCCCATCATCCACATTTCCAATTCTTATTAGGCGCTATAGCGCCAAACAATTGTATATTACTCCGCGTCTCATCAGTATTCCAGTGACCGACAAAAGAATGCCAAATTACAAAAGCAATTTGTTCTGTCGTGTCACGCTGCTGACTGTACCTGCTCTGTGCTCATTTATCATTGTGGTAATTTACATATAAGTGCGTTCATTAACTAAATTATTCACCCTGCCGTTTATTACGGCCGATTCTGTCGCTGGTGATATCACTAGTGTTGTCTCTCCGGGCTCTGGGCGAGCCGCCACTTTATCCACTTATTTATGCGACATCGGGCAAACGTTTACTGTTGCGTGTGTTTTATAGGAATGCGCTCAGCTATGCTTAGATCACACTGCATTTTCCTGTATGTATCTCTTCAGTCAAATTAGTATACAAATGATCAAAGGAATAAAAGTAAACTTTAGTAACGGAGCTAACAAGGAATTTTATTTTAACTGAGTGGAGAAGAGTAGCAGAGAAGAACAGTAGAGCTTGGAGCTGGTAATAGATATCACGAGATATGATGGATATCATAAAAATAAAGTTAGAGATGACGCCTGGCATATGAGATAATATGTAATATGAGATGTTATTATTTTTATTACTAGCTGACCCGTGCCCACTTCGTTGGGCGGTAAAACTTTTTACTTGTGATGAAATTATGAGTGTGGTTCGGTTAGCACTATGATTTATTTCCTGACTGCCAAAAGGGTTATATTTTTACTGCATATGTATTTGCATGCCAATTTGACTATATTACCGTTATTTGTGAGTGTCTTCTTGTGAGTGTCTTAATTGTCAGTGTTTTATCTCTTTAACCATTTATGCAGTAAAAGGGTAATTATATGCAGTAAAACGGAAAAGTCTTTTGTTTTAAACACTTGAGGCGATAAATTTACTTATTTTAATATGAATTCGTAATTGTTGATAATATGACCAATAAACATGACCTAACGATTTAAATTATTTCTTTAATATAAAAAGCTACTTTTTGTGACTTAAATATAAAATTTAGACATATGCTGTCGCTGACTTTTTTGTAGGCATTACCAAACTCTACAACTTTTCTATAGAACTTAGTCATATATCTCTTATCGTTAAAGCAGCGTTCGTAAGAAACCTTTCCATTCGTCCGTTTTTTCTCCGACTTACTTTGCAAATCCGACTACCACGAAAAAGTCTTTGCATTTTTCGTATTAATATATAGCCTATGACACTCACAGATAACGTGTCTTTCTATTGGTAAAAGGATTTTCAAAATCGGTTAAGTAGATCCAGAGATTACTTCCTACAACCTCATAAACTTTACCTCTTTATAATATTAGTATATAATATGATATTATATTATTATCATTTATTATTTATTCCGTAGCCGGCGATTGGGGAGGGGGTTGCCCTCGCAGCCAATACGCTGCTGTCGGTGCCGCTGGATCTCGTACTCCATTCACGATTCGCTTCCATTATTGACGATTTTTTCACAACCGCGGTATGTTAGTTTGATGGCGCACCAAGTCCTTATACCAAACTGGCAATAAACATCCACTCATTCAATTAAGCATAAGGTGCTTCACATCCTCCAGAATCGCACACGTCCAAAAATTATATGTTTTTCAGTTCGATGACCCATTTCACATTTGGTTCTTTGAATGCTCAGCTAGTTTGCCTTTTAAGTCTCCGTGATTAACAAGTTGTGTAAGCAACAAATGCAGGAAATGTGTTTCCATTAGCCCAGAATCTGAAATGAACAAACGGAACATCAATAGTTTAGTCTCTCCGCAGTGCCAACGTTATTCCCAAACACTTTAATTTGTGTTGATTCTGCGGCTTTGACTGTACTTATTTGATGTGGTCACAAATGATATCGAAATATATCTTAATTATGAACATCGCACAAAACAACTGTCCTAATGATATTCGATCGCTTAATAGCCTCTTAAGACAGTGCCACAAATTAACAGCCTCGCTAACGCCTAGCGTTAAGAATAACTCCGCCCCGATAGCGTTAAATTCCAAATTTAATTTCGTCGCTACGGTTATACCATTATTCGCCTATTTGCGCATTAAGTCCGAGAGCTCGCTGCTGTTACCATAGCCTTATATGCTGAACATAAATTTCAAACTACATTACAAAATGACAGCTCTCAAAATGTATTTTTGTCTGTCTCGCTTATATTGTGCCCATCGATGAATAAAAATTTATCGCCGAAAGAGTTTAAAATCGGTCAATTTAATTCATTTATGCAATTTTAAGCTTATTAACTTTTGCAACTCAGGGTAGTCCGATATATTGTAAAAAATATTGAAAAATAAATTTATCTTACATATAAAAACTTATAAAATTGGTGAGCTTGTCGTCAAATGACAACATTCTATAATTATTCATTCCAAGATTGAAGTACCCATTGATGTTTATTCATTGTTTCGGTTTATTGTTAATCCTAATACTGAAAAGGAGATTTGTAACGGACCTTAAGTCCATTACATGTGATCAACAAATGCATCGATTTCCAGTGAAATACACTCACACAATTCAGCAATTATTTAAACCCGTGCAGCCATGAATCAGCACGATGAAACAATACTTTTACTCGGAATATTTTGGATTGCATCATTTATCGGCCTATATAAACCGGCGAAAAAGCAACCAAATTATCATTCCTCGAGTGATCACCTTCCCCCAAGGTTGCGACGGCATATTCGGTACCCTTCTCACGAGGTGTGTCAACGAATCCTGCTCCTTGGTTTCCTTTCCTTACCTTTCCCAGTCCTCGTGACTGGGAAAGAATCCTTCATCCACTATTCCCGTATAACCTCCGTCGCGCAACCCTCGCGTCTCGATAAACCTATTCCAGCACTCGTTACTCACCGGCAAATACGTTCCTCCAAATTTAAATTCACATCAAATCGGTCGAGGGTCCCTCACATTGGTAACCCCGACGTTCGAATCTACACACCTTCGCCTCACAGATTCTAAAGTCAATCCATTTGTATGGTAGCTTCCAGTTTAGTTGTAGGTAAGAAGAATTATCAAATCAACTCTTCCCATTGTCGAAGAAATACATCAATGAAAGAACTTTTCAAGTCGAATGACGCGTTATCGAGATAGAGTTGTCTCAGAAAGAAATCTTCTTTTGAATAAGCAACATATAGGCAGGGCCGGCTAGTCCATATAGGCAACCTAGGCTGCCGCATAGGGCGCAAAATTTCGGGGGGCACAAAATTGAGTTTTTTTTAAAGTGTGGGATTTAAAAACTGACTTTTGGACCGTAGTTAAGATAATAGTTAATCCAAATCCGTAGTTAATCCAATACCAAAAAAATGACAAGTATTCTTTGTGTATTTTTTATCTTATAAAAACAGAAAAACTACTTGTAATCTAACTGTGACTTTCTGTTTGTTATTGAAGGAACTTAACATAATGCTATTATAAACCTTTAAATCCATATGTACCTAATGTAAAACTGTGTATGATGAAGGTTTTCTAATACTTATTTAGATTTCTAATTATTAATCTACAAGTTGACAACAAAAGACAAAATGTAAAGCCGTTGTTGAAACTACTTTTTTAAATAACTTAATACGTTGAGGTTTGTGGATATTAATTATACGTAGTATATGTAACATTAACATTCGTTTTATTTACATATACCAGTCCTTAATCAAAGGTTATAAAATCGAATTCTCTGTTATAACATTTATTAACAAATTATAACATTTATTAACATTTGTAACGTTTTTCCGACGTTCCATTCCATACTATGGAAACTATGGAAATGTATTGTCTTCTATGCAGTGCGGGTGGTAGTTGCTCTGTTATCAACCACTCTTGAAATGATCAAATGGCTACCGGATCCTGAGTTCAGAGCCGGGCAAAAGATGCCCGAGGTCCGCGATAGATTTAAACTAAACCACAGCTGAACATACAGCAGGTAGAGGTCGCGCAAGCGACTTTGGGCCCGTGACCAGTCGGGAGGTTGGAGGTATCCTTAACCTGTTCCTTGCTGTAAGGCGTTGGCCCCTGTCGAGCATGTTGGCTTGGATAGACAGAAGATTTGTATTGTGTCTAAGTCGAAAACGATCACTACCGTTACAACATCCTGAGGTGACGGGTTCGCCCGTTGTACTTGACGACTCTAACTCTGCAGTGAGCGCGTGTACTATTTGGTAGCCGGGTGAGTGGCCGTGTCGGCATGGCGGGGGAGGATGCGAATTAGGCCCGGGTAAGGTGTAATTAAATTTCCAAATCACACCATAAAATCTGTCATTTGCATTCACAATTAGCGCGCTAATTTGAGCCGGCGAACACGGGCGCGTACAACATGGCTGAAACTTTATTTCCGGTTCATTATACCGGGCGGCAACAGCCGCCGCGCCGGAAGTCGACGCGTTTACTCTGTTTCTGGGCGAGAACACCATCGCATATAATTAAACGGTACACTGTTATCATACATTCTGCAAAGGACCATAGAGTGATTCATGCTAGGCTCAACATTATTGAGTCCTTACCTACGTAGTTACTGTTTTCTCACACTGGCTACTTTGAACTTGGATAACTCGGGTTTGAGTTGGAATTTCAAATTCAAATCAATTTTAATTCAAGGCCATGTTATTCTTTTTGAAGGATCAGCTGTTTTTTGTATGGTTTCCAGCTGTTTGATTTTCCCAAATATTTTCGTTTGTGCAACCATAGTAAAGTTAAAAATTTGCATTATTTTCAAATATGAGATCCTGTGCCGGTGTTTTCTATTACAGCTTCTTTCAGTATGGCTGTACAGTTACCGTAAATGTGTATTGTTCAGAACTGCAAACAATGATGGAGAAGCTCGTGATTAAATAACCGAGCCTGGTCAAACGCTCATCGCCACTGCTTCTGCATGACAATATATAACCACATTATCACTGCAAACAGTCGCAAAGTTGCAGGAGTTATGACAGGAGACTTTATCACTCACCGTACTTGCAAGAGCTTGCTCCAATAGAATTTATTTATTTTTCAGAATTTAGATAACTTTTTACAATGGAAAAAAATCAACTTTGAACAGTCGGTGGAAAACGCCTTCAATGCATTCATTGGTTCCTGTCCACGAGTGTTTTATAGCAATGGAATTAAGCAACTGCCATTATAATAATAAGTCTGCATAGGTTATAGGGGTATATATTACTATTAATTAAATACATATTTTTCATACAAAGTTTTTGGCCTTAAATTTCCTTTATAGAACAGTAACTTCATAGATAATGGCCCAATATATAACTAAATCTCCAGACCAGGACGAACAAATCATATGCAAGAAAAATTTATATTTATTTATTTATTTATATAACAACCTAATAATAGTTAGTAATGACAAAGTATGCCAAATCAATATTAAATCATCTGTCGCGGAGCAACAAACATGCACAAAACCCACCTACTCAAAATACTATAAAAGGAAAGGACTGGAAGAAGACTCCACCCGAAGGCGGCAGGAAATGGTATCGCCGAGGTTCCAATGGCGACACCGGAATTAAGGAGATGGCGATGTGCAATGCCATCACTAGGATTACCTACCCCGAACGCCCAATAATCAAACACGTCTTAAGTGCCTCCAACGAGGCGTTTATTTTATCATCACAAACAAGCCGTCAACGAGAAGCTAAAGCAAACATCGAAATAAATGGGAGAGAAAAGTACAAACCGTCGCGAATCTATCCGCCGTGTTTCGCACGCAAAACGTCACGAAGAAAACAAACAACGAAAACCACATCGCAGCGACTTCTCAGCAGAGAGCTTTTCATCTTATACCACGGCACTCTGAAGACTGGTGGCGAAGGGGAAGGTAACAACTGAGGGCGCCGCGACACAGTGTAAACTCAAAAAAACTAACGCGCAAACACGAATTACTTCTGGCGACTTTCTAGTCCAGAGCTTTGCATCCGGTGGCTACTCGAAGTACGTCGGGGGAGGGGTCAACCGGTGGCGTCCAG
Organism: Micropterix aruncella; assembly: GCA_944548615.1. Lineage (NCBI taxonomy): Eukaryota > Metazoa > Arthropoda > Insecta > Lepidoptera > Micropterigidae > Micropterix > Micropterix aruncella. The sequence continues at coordinate 5,130,760 of OX155961.1, read as the reverse complement.
AAGCGATAAACGTGCGAATTTAAATGTGCGAAACACGACACAACTGAAGCTCAAGCGCCGCCCGCGGGACGTCAGCTCGCGGGGGCAGACGGCGGGCGACTGAGGTGTGGCGCCCCGAGCAGGTGTATATCTGGCGACCGGCCGGAGTGAAGGAGCAGCGCGAGACAAGAGGGAGACGAGGCGACCGCCGTCACGGCAAATAATATATATAGGCGATAGTGTGTAAGGAGAATCAATCAATTTGTACGCGACACTTTTGGAGAAATAAACAACTACTGCAATTCGAATATCGATCGCGAGTTTTCATTCTAACGACGGAAATCCTCGCGACACATCAATATTAATTACCTCTACAAATAATGAAATACAGCAAAAAACACCAAAGCTTTCCCATTAACAAAAATGGGTATAATATAACAAGCGGCTCTAAAAAATTTGTATATTTAATTACTTGGTTAGGTTGATGTTATTATGAAAATATTTCAAAATGTGCTTATGAGCATACATATTGCTTTTAAGGTGATATGAAGCTGTTGAAAATATCAATGTTTTTAATTGCCATTAAATAATCAGGCAATTTAATAATAATATAGGCAAATAATAGGTAGACAAAGTGTCTGCAAAAACTGAAGGATGCGCATGAGGATGCGAGTCTTCCATTTATGCTGCACCCAGATTCGCCGTAAAATGAACCATCCAGATTTGCCGCATCCCAATTTGCCGCATTTCATTGCACCGCGTCCAGATTTGATAAAACTTAGAACGTGCTATCATAACTGAATGAGTATACACAATTTGGGGTCTGTGCTGTTGACCGTTGAGGAGTTCCCTCGTCGGGATCCAACCCAGTGTGTAGAATCCGGCCATGTTTACCATAAAAATAAATGAATTATCATCGGAATTGAACCAACATGTTAATTTTCAATTTCCTATGATAATATTTGAGGAATTCCCTCAATTCCTCATGGATACCATTATCAGAACAGGATTTTGATAAAAATGGGACTAGTCTGTAAGTATATTATTTCAAATAACATAAGAATTTTCCAAATCGGTTCATAAGTGGCAGTTCTGTGGTAACAAACATAAAAAAAAAATACGTGTGGCACTCGGGGACTGCCGCGGAAAAGCTATTGCATAGCATTTTTAACAACTTATGCAATTATAATTATTAATTTATTTTATTTATTTTATATTTTCTGATATCAGATAACTGCGCTCTATCGGAAAACGTTGAAATTATTCCGATTCGGAATAATTTAAACGTCTTCCGATAGAGCGCCGCGCACGAATTTTTTATTTGATAAAGCAAAAAAACCGGATTATTCGAAAAAAATCGTAGATAAAAAGATAGATAATTAAATTATCTTTAAAATGATGCAGGTTTCATAATAATACGCCAGATAGTATTTGCGTAGTAGTCGTTTTTGTGTTCGGTTAGACCTAATTTCACAAATTAATTACACTATGTAATATAAACAAAATCTAAAATATTCAAAGCTAAGAATATTAGGAAAATGTTTTGTTTAACATATATTTTTTTCGAATCGTAAGAAGTACTCGTTTAGACGTAATTATCAGTTTAAAATCATTAATTTTCGTTGAGAAATTTCTTCATTCGGTCGCCGCGCTGGCCTACTAGGCCCGCAATAAAAGCTATGCAATAGCTTAAAAATATTCAACCGAATTGATAACCTCCTCTTTTTTTTGAAGTCGGTTAAAAAAATCTCTTTATTTTAAATTTCATTAATTGAAGAAAAGTTTAAAAAGCGTTGAGTAAAATATCGCTTATATTATCGATATTTTACCTACTACCAGATAGCGCATCGTGCTAATAGCTTTTTATACTATTTCAAAAATAAATATATTTTTAAATTGTTTATAAAGGCTAAATTTAAATTGCCATTGCATAAAAACGCCAAATTTAACTAGTTGTTTAAAATCAAATACTGTACTAAATTTTAAGGAAACTAACTGCGCTAATTTTGTAAATATAATCTCCTAAGAAAGCCTCTCTAACTGAAAAGAGGTATCGAAAATGTTGAATGGCTCTCCTGCAAGGTACCTTTTTTGTAGATATACCAATCAAAATTTATTTATTTATTTAATTTATTGAGATACTTATGATTAGGTAAACAGTTCATTGATCGAGTAATGTTTGCTTCTTATAATAATTTATATAGGCATATATAGTATATAGAAATATATAGAAATATCTTAAGGTGATTCGTCGCGGTCCGAGGAAACTATTCTGATAATAGATGGCGTTGTAAGCAATATTAACAGAAAAATACGATTTTTAGCTCTCTCAGTGCAGTAAAAATTACGAAATAAATTTACCGGGAACTTTACATATACACGGTTCGATGTACTTCGTATCACCGCGATAATCAACCGCATTACGAAATTAATGGGGAAAACAGACCAATTTCGGTTCTGAACCGAAATTGGTCTGTTTTCCCCATTAATTTCGTAATGCGGTTGATTATCGCGGTGATACGAAGTACATCGAACCGTGTATATGTAAAGTTCCCGGTAAATTTATTTCGTAATTTTTACTGCACTGAGAGAGCTAAAAATCGTATTTTTCTGTTAATATTGCTTACAACGCCATCTATTATCAGAATAGTTTCCTCGGACCGCGACGAATCACCTTAATATATATAAATTACGTGTCACGTTGTTTGTCCGCGATGGACTCCTGAACTACTTAACCGATTTGAATCAAATTTGCACACAATGTGCAGTTTGATCCAACTTGAAAGATAGGATAGCTTACGTCTTAATTTATAGTCGCGATATTATTTTATTGCAATGTCTATTATTTGAAATTCGCAATTATCTGTTAGTTCCAAACGATTTTAACAGATGGCGTTATCTATTGAGTAATCCATAGATGGCGCTGCTATGTTAAACCTACAAACGTCACAGTCGGCCAAGCGTTATTCTAAATTCAAAATATTGTGAAGGTAATACAGTGAAATTATTCCTGCTTTTTAATTATTTGTGCTTCATTGTTCAAAACTCTTTAATTAAAATATATACATGTAAGTATTATCACATAGTTATAAAAGTGGAATAACTGCAGTATAGGAACCTCTCTCCAATTTTTTTCATTTTAATGCTAAATCTGGAAGAAAATTGTGTCGGTCGCTATAAATAAGCGAGACATAGGCATTCAAAGTTTAAATTTTAAAAACAGGCCAAAATAATATAATATAAAAATGGATGTTGGTATATCTGTATGCCCGTCTGTCCGAGTTTAATAGACTCCGAAACCGTTTGACCGATCACCATGAAAGTTGGCATATATATGTATTTTTTCATGGTTAAGGTTTTTATATATATCCGCTTTGTTGCAACTTTCAACTAGACGGCGCTGCAGCACACCAACTTCTATACTGCTCAACCGATCGCCATGAAAATTGGTATACATTGGTATTTGAGAAAAGATATAACATGGGCAACGCCGGGTAATATAAAAATATATTATAAAATTTATTTAATGAATTTAATAAAAAATTTAAGATATATTATATATAACTAATTATAAATTTAATATAAATTGATTATTTAATATATTTTTATATAAAAAAAATAATAATAATTATAAATTTAAATAATTATTAATTATTTATAATCTTATATATAAAAATGAATCGCCGTGCGTTAGTCTCGCAGGATCTCGGAAACGACACGACCGATTTAAATTATATTTCTTTTATATTGTTTGGCTTGATTCAGGGGTGGTTTACCAAAAAAAATATTTAGAAAAAACCCAAAAGGACAGCTAAAAAATCGAAAAATCGAAATTAGTACTTCTAGGGATGGCCACTTCGTATTTCTGTCAATAGATGGCGCTCTCTATATTTTCTAACAATAGATTCTATTGTTTGACAGCTACGCTATTCATAATTCATTCCGCGCGACTGTGTGAAATTGTTATTACATGTAACGTAGTTTTTTCTTTTTAAAAAGGTAGTGGAATTGGAGAATAGATTTGTTCACTTTGATCAGCCATTATATAAAGGTAAATAGACTTTGCAGGCTTATACTTAACTACAAATTTGGCCTTAGTCTGAGGATTTCAATATTGTTAAGTTCTCAAGGAATGTTCGACAGATTTGAGTGACTGAAAACAATTGCGTGTCTTTTTACAGTGTTCATTATAATGCCGAGGAGAATAGGTAACATAGGTCGTCGAAGTCAGTCAAATGCGCGGCGATCTACTTCACGTGCAAGCCGCACTGATGACCAGCGAGCGACGGATAATGAAAATAGTCGTATTGGCATTGTCGGAATTATGTTTGAGAGCGACTGAAAATGAACGACAAGCGAATACATTGAGAATGCAACAATTTCGTGGACAACATACACAACGCCAGCAATCACGACAAAATCAACATGACCGATTGCGCCGTCGCAGTGTTCCTGTCAACCTGGAACAAGCGGCATTCCATTACGATCCGGAAGTCGATTACGGTGCGGAGAGATCAGTAGCAAGACTTTCACCTTCCCTTCTCCGACAGACTTACTACTTCGTACATCATCCCTCAAACAGTTTTGATGAAAAAACCAGTAGGGCAGTCCCCACCCTAAACAATGTAGTATATTCTGACCTTATATCGTCCCGGTGCCCTGGCTTGGACATCATATTTACAGACGGCTCTTAGGCAGAGGTTAGAAGTTGTGTGGGCTCGGGAATTTTCTACCACAACTGTAGAGTTGTCATGTTGTGGATTTATATTACTAAGTTTACCTTATACACACATTTTAAATTATTTGATTTTGTTTGTATTTCTTTTGATAAATTATTGACCTATTTATCCTTTGCAATATGCTATGATAACCGTGTTAGTCCGTTTTACAATATTTCTCATTTTTGCTTTCATGAGTGTGATTCTTGATTTCTTCCTCTTCTTTGCTATGGTGTGGATTTGAAATTTTAACATCTTAGTCTGCTGTGAACATGCCCTTCAAATGATAAAGCTCTTTTCGTTTTCCTGTCAGGTCCTATAGATCGTAGACCACAGCCGATTTATTTTTAACCGACTTTAAAAAAAGGAGGAGGTTATAAATTCGATCGTATTTTTCTTTAAATGTTTGTTACCTCAGAAATCCGTCATTTATGAATTGCTTTGGAAAATTCTTTTTATTTGAAAGGCTGTACTTCCAGATTCGTCACATCTTTATCAAAATTTTGTTCTGATGATGTGATCCATGAGGAATTGAAGGAACTCCTCAAATATTAACATATGAAGTTGAAAATTTACATGTTGGTTCAGCTCCGATGACAATGCATTTTATATAGGAAGCATGCCCTGATTCTATACCCAGGATTAGCTCCCGACGAGGGGACTCCTCAGCGGTCAACAGCACAGTCACGAAATTGTGTATATGCATTCAATTATGACAGCCCGATCTAAGTTTCATCAAGACAGGACTGCGGCGCCCAGGGATGGCTTCCAACGAGGGAACTCCTCAACGGTCAACAGCACAGACACGAAATTTTGTATACGCATTTAATTATGATAGCCTGTTCTACGTTTCACCATGACATGGCTGCTGCACTTATAAAAAAAAATAACTCGGTTATTTTTGTTAACATTTTGTTTATTACCTGCAACTTTGCATTACAAAGATCTAGGGGCTAATTTTCTTGAGAAAAAATACGCTTTCTTTGATATGAACTATGGTCGTAGCTATACCGTACCACCCACGCTATACTTAATCCGTTTTCACCGTAAACATGGAATCGTCAATCGATTAAGACTTCTCCTCCGAAGAACAAATATGAGGGGCTAAACGTCGTCGTCATACCTACCGGTTGTGTTCAAGGCATGTTATACAAGTGGTACCTACTTTTAATTCCTTCCATGACCTGATTTTTTCGCTTACTGTCCTTAACACTTTTTTCGCGTGTCCTTTCAGCAGTTTCATGTATATCACCTACGGTCTTTTTTCCATAATGTTTTATTCTATCTATTTTCTTATATCTTCTTATATATAAAAATGAATCGCCGTGCGTTAGTCTCGCAGGATCTCGGAAATGACTCGACCGATTCGAATTATTTTAATTTTATTTTGTTTGGCTTGATTCAAGGGTGGTTTACAAAAAAATATTTAGGAAAAATTAAAAGAAACAACTGAAAATCGAAAATATCGAAATTGGTCTTTTTGGGAAATAAGCCCCTTTCAATAGATGGCGTTCGCGGCGATCCTATTGTTTGACAGCTGCGCCATCCATAACTGTTATTCATTGCGTGCGATTGTGTAAAATTTCAAAAAGTCGAAAAGTCGAAAAAGTCGAAAAAGTCGAAAAAGTCAAAAGAGTCGAAAAAGTCAAAAAAGTCAAAAAAGTTGAAAAAGTCGAAAACGTAGAAAAAGTCGAAAAAATCGGAAAAGTCGAAAAGTCGGAAAAGTCCAAAAAGTCAAAAAAGTAAAAAAAGTCAAAAAAGACAAGAAAGTCGAAAAATGCAAAAAAGTCGGAAAAGTCGAAGAAGCATTATTATTTTATCATGTAAATTAAATACATTGAATTTATTTTAATTATAAAACGATTTTCATTTAATCACCGAACGAAACTCAAACCGTTACACGATTTGGCCATATTATATATAGATTTCAATGAATTGGATTTGGAAGGTTGATATAATCAATAAACGCTTATGAAGAGTTACAAACAAATCAATTTTAGGTGGTACGAAGTTCACCGGGTCATCTAGTTAAATATAAAAATATATAATACCACTCGTATATTATAAGTCAATAACTTTTTCAAATTGATATTGCGTGTTTAAAAATGAGTAAAACTGCTATTATGACTTCCAGAAAAACAACCTTACGCGATAGAGGCGAAGATCTTTCGAAGCTGCTTTTTTCTACTATTTTCCATTCTAGAATAATTAACTGCCAAGTGCATTTAGGTTTATTCTTATTCAGGGCGAGATGCACCCGGAGCAGTGTCCGGTTAATCAAGTTGGCAACAAGACGAACAAAGAATCCCCAACAAGAATAAAAATGCCGAGGAAGTTTCCTCTGCACCGCCCCGGGGGAATTCTATTCAGTCTTAAAAAGATTTGGTGCAGAGACGGGATTAAAGTTTATAGATTTAGCGGGAAGGATGTTGAAAAGTTTACTGTATTAAATTATTATAAATTTAAGAATTAATTGCCTTTTTTGTATATTTATTTTCATTTGGAAATATGGATGAGACAACTTATTTAATACTTCGGTCATTTATTTAAAACATTTAATATTTATGAATATTTTAAGTATTTTCTTAAATGATCAATTTATTTTATTTATTTATAAGTACTTATTACAATGGTTACGACTAATTATACCAAACACGTTCAAGAATCAAACATAAACAGTTCAGAGAAACCGTCACATCGTTTTTGGCACCTGCCTAAAACTCATCTTACTAGGTCAACTAAGGCCTGTATCTAGATGAGCTAATTGCAATCTGTATCTAGATGAGCTAATTGTAATGAGCAATCCTCACCATACATCAATATATTTGCTAGATATGCCCTCACATAAAAATAAGTTGGCTCCACTACCCTTCGCTCGCAAATCATGTGACATAGAGAGCAATAAATTGAACAGTATGCGAGAGAATAGCGCGCCGATATTCTTCGCGGCAGCTCTCACACCGGAAACGGTAGGCTGTCTGCTAGCGGACTGCGACCAAACTACTACTGGCCGGCTTTCAGTAGTGATATTGAAGGGGTCATTTTTGAGCGCGAAAGGCCCATCTAGGGGATCATATATCGATGTCACCATAGTGGTAATGTGATCGACTAATATGTACTATCGTTGCAAAAATTTAAAAGACCGGTGAAGAAAATGATGACGGAAATTCCGATGTTTTCGAATCCCTGTCATAGTCAGCAGCACTGTCAGCTATATAATCAGTATACTGGTTTTGTTTCCTTCATGTATTTCACACGAGTAACGCCAGGACGTTACTCGAGGGTCGAATTTGGGTTAGATGCTTTTCAATTCATGGTCAACAGTATCTGCAGTAGTGTAACAACGACATCGTGCCTGCTATTTGTTGATGATCTGAAATTGTTTCTCAGAACTGGTAGCGAACGAACTGTATCGCGATATAGATACCGCGTATAACTAGCATGTCTCGGACAGTATACATTTCAACATATTCAAATGTAAAACTAGAGTTGTCAACTATAACGGGCGAACCCGTCACCTCAGGAAGTTTTAACGATTAGTCGTTCTATCTCTCTGAAGTGAGCGCAGAAGACTTGGACAAAACAGTTCACCGTCAAGCTCCGCCACATGCCCGTAAGAGACCAACGCCTTAACCGCAAGATAGCCAGGAATGTTACCCAGCGGGCTTACACTCACGCCGTTACTTCCAATTGCTACTAGATTACTACAGTTTCTCGATTGGTTACGAGTTCGAGGTCGCTTGAGCGGTCCTCTCCATTACGAAGCGGTGAATCGGTGTATTCCGAATCTATCGCGGACCACGGCATCCTTTGCCCGACTGTTCACCCAGGATCGAGTAGCCGATGGCCGTTTCAAGATCAGTCGCCGTAAGGTCCGCAACCACCCCCGCTTTATAGGAAACAGTACTGCTTCCAGACTCCCTCGACTGTTAGTCAAAGTGCACAGTCGATTGGCTTACGACGCACGGTGCGCAGACCGTCCAGGAGCGCCAGAAGGTTGATTCCTAGGGGAAACTAACCCTAAGGCCAGAGTCGTGCCCGGGCTCGCACTCCATGCATGGAGGCCGCCGGATGGGTGTTGACCCGTAAGTGTGACCAACCCTGAACAGAATGGGTCTTCGTGGCCAACTCAGCAAGGGCCTTTAGCTGCTATTAGCCGTCCAAGCCGCCCATTCAAATGTACAGTGAGGACATTCAGTAAATCCTTCGCTCCACTCACTCAACACTGATTACTTGCAAGGAATCCGCTCCATCATGTGATGGAAGTTACCGACATCGATATTAAATTTTTTCAAACTTTTATATCAAAGCTACGTGGAAGTGCTCATTAGCTTATTTGGAGTAATCGGGCCCGTGCTCCGTAACCTGAAGTGGTTCAGCGATGCGCATGATGCGAATGCTATACAGATTGCTATCCCGATTGAGAAGCAGACTTGAGGTCAGTGCCGTCATTTGGAACCCCCACTAGGAGCTATGTACACGGATGCTAGGGAAAATCTAAAGCCCTTTCCTAACGTTCTCATACTGCAGGCAATGCAGATACTATCCACTCTTGTAAGTTGTATCCGAGCAGTTTTGTTGCGTCGCATTATAACTGAGTACACCTCTCTCCATTTACAGAGAGTAATATACAGTATCCTGTAAGAGAGTACTGTACAGCTACCAAGGGTAAGACTCCCGTGTCTCAGGCCTTTGAGCTGTTGGACCGGTTTCTCCCGGCGGGATTGCATCCCGGCGCCACTGAAAGGTTTGCGCACCGGTCGGCGAAGCCAATCGGTTATGCATCCTGACTAATTGCTGAAGGGGTCTGGAGACTATGGAAATACACTGTTTCCCAAGAAGCGGAGGTGGATGTTTCACCTGATGTCATGCCAATCTTTAAATGACCTTGGGCCACTCGATCCTGTGTGGCACTACGTGCAAAGAACGGCCAGGTCCGCGATAAATTCAAACTGAATTATCGCTGTAATGCAACAGGTCGAGGTTGGGAAAGCGACTTTGGGCCCGTAACCAGTCGGGAGGACGGAGATATCCTGCCAAAACTGGTAGTTAGGGGGTGAGGCTGCCCGCTGGGTACCTTTCCCTGTGCCTCGCCGTAAGGCGTTGGTCTGTAACGGGTTGCTGGTGAACTAGACAGTATATTGTCTTGTCCCCAAGTCGTCTACGCTCATCCCAGGGCTGAAAGAACGATATATTTCGGTATACCAGCCTGGGGTGACAGGTTCGCCCATTGTAGTCGACACCGCCATCCTGTATAGTATCCTATCCTATTCTATATTCATTGAGTAGTATATGGAAAAGTGGATAGCTCGCCCATTATTGTCCAAATTGGTTTCATCGTGACCGATATCAGATTCAGATTCAGATTCAAATTCATTTTAATATTATAATGGTATACAAGTCATACATAAAGTTAAGCAAACATTTTTTCTATCTTACCTGTAATGGAGACGTTAGAAAATATTAGAATACAAAAGGAAATAAAAATAAAAATAAAATAGAAAACGAAAGAAAATAAAAAAACAATGTAAGAGAGAAATTAAAAGAGAAATGTAAAGAGATAATTTACACAATCTACGTAGAGCAAGATCTCACGTACTTTGGTTCTCTCCCACAAATGTCAAGATGGCTTGAGTGGTGAAGGTCCCGTGACATTTAAACACCTTCAAATTATTGGCCGTACCAGTTATAGATAAATTCAGATGTTCGCTATAAGTTTTGAAAAGAAACATAGAAGATTTTCCGAGGAATATATATACATACTAAGCTTTTATAACCACTCTTAATATTTTTCTTGTCTTTCTTATTATATCTATCAAAGGACGACTTTAATTATTTAATCTGCAAGATTATGTGTTTGTATAATAAAAGTAGCTAAAATAATGAACAGGTTTACCTTTTAACAACCGCTACGCTGTTAGGTTGTTAGGCACAATACGCTGTTAGGCAGGATTGTTACATGCGCTACGCCTGCTACGCCCGCTACGTCTGCTACGCCTACTACGTCTGCTACGCCTACTACGTCTGCTACTCTTACTTCGTCTGCTACGCCTGCTACGCCTGCTACGTTGTTAATTCTAAAATTCCTATCAAGTTTGCTGCGCTTGTTTCGCTTACTACATCTAGTATAAAATTATATAACTGTCTAAAATAATCATTAAAAAACTGGCGAGAAAATTAAACTACAATAAAAACGTATTTCAAAAAAACAAGTTTCAAAAGTCTAGTATAAATAATATAAAATTATTCACAACAAGGAAATTTTCAATTTCCTTGTAAGTTTGAAAAACTAGAAATTTGCAATCATTGAATTAACCGATGATTCTTGTAGTTAATATTTAATCTCATATATAAAAAGAGAAGTTCCGATTCACTCATTCATTCATTCATTCACTGACTGACTCATCAACGCCCAGCCTTAACCCTTAGACCTAGGAAGCTGAACTTTTGCACAGTGGTTCCTTTTAGGACGTAGGCGCTCACTAAGAGCGGATTTTTCGAAATTCAACCCCTAAAGGGGTGAAAAGGGGTTCCAAAGTTTGTATGGAAAATCGATATAGATGTACATTTTAATTCGAAACTTTTTAAGATTACTCTTATAAACAAATAAACAAATAGGTGTTTTATGGTTTTTCAAAATTCCGCCCCTAAAAGGGAAAAACGGGGGTTTAAAATTGGTATGGACAAACGATTTTAGATGGACTTTTTATTTCGAAAGTTTGTAAGATTACTCTAATAAATAAATAAGGCAACACCTGTTTCATTTTTTTCCAAAATTCAACCCCTAAAGGGTTGAAAAGGGGTTTCGAAATTTTTATAGAGAGACGATATATATGTACTTTTTAATTCGAAACTTTGTAGGATTACTCTAATAAACAAATAAGAAAATAGGTGTTTCATGTTTTTTCAAAATTCAACCCCTACAGGGGTGAAACGGAGTTTCAAAATTTGTATGAATGAACAATATTAGATGTGCTTTTTATTTAGAATTCCTGTAGGATTACTATAATAAAAAATTAACAAAATGCTTCATTCGTGGTTTTTACGAAACTCAACCCCTAAAGGGGTGGAAAAGGGTTATAAAATTTGTATGGAGAAACGATAAAGATGGTCTTTTTATTTCGAAACTTTGTAAGATTACTTTATTAAACAAATAGGAAAATAGATGTTTCATTTTTTTTATTCTACCCCTAAAGGGGTGAAACAGGGTTCCAAACTTTGTATGAATAAACAATATTAGATGTGCTTTTTATTACGAAACTTCGAAGGATTACTCTAATAAAATAGTAGGAATATACGTATTTCGTGGTTATTGAAAATTCAACCCCTAAAGGGGTGAAAAGGGGTTTTACAATTTGTATGGAGAACCGATATAGATGAACTTTTTAATGAAAACTTTGTAAGATTACTCTTATAAACAAATAAATAAACACGTGTTTTATGGTTTTTCAAAATTCCGCCCCTAAAGGGGAAAACGGGGTTTTAAAGTTTGTATGGATAAACAATTTTAAATGGACTTTTTATTTTGAAACTCTGTAAGATTACTCTAATAAATAAATAAGGAAACACGTGTTTCATATTTTTTCAAAATTCAACCCCTAAAGGGGTGAAAATGGGTTTCGATTTTTTTATGGAGATACGATATAGATGTACTTTTTAATTCGAAACTTTGTATGATTACTCTAATAAACCAATAAGAAAATAGGTGTTTCAGGTTTTTCCAACATTCAACCCCTAAAGGGGTGAAACGGGGTGTCAAAATTTACATGAATAAACAATATTAGATGTGCATTTTATTTCGAATTCCTGTAGGATTACTCTAATAAAAAAATAACAAACTGCTTCTTTCGTGGTATTTCCAAAATTCAACCCCTAAAGGGGTGGAAAGGAGTTATAAAATTTGTATGCAGAAACGATATAGATGGTCTTTATAATTCGAAACTTTGTAAGATTACTCTATTAAACAAATAAGAAAATAGGTGTTTCATATTTTTTTTAAATTGTACGCCTAAAGGGGTGAAACACGGTTCAAAACTTTGTTTGAATAAACAATATTAGATGTGCTTTTTATTTTGAAACTTTCGTGTTTTTTCCAAAATTCAACCAATAAAGGGGTGGAAAGGGGTTATAAATTTTGTATGGAGAAACGATATAGCTGGTCTTTTTAATTCGAAACTTTGTAAGGTTACTGTATTAAATAAATAAGAAAATAGGTGTTTCATATTTTTTTTAATTCTACCCCTAAAGGGGTGAAACAGGGTTCCAAACTTTGTATGAATGAACAATATTAGAAGTGCTTTTTATTTCGAAACTTTGAAGGATTACTCTAATTAAAAAAAAAAGAAAAAACGTCCTTCGTTGTTTTTTAATATTCAAACCCTAAATGAGTAAAAAGGGGTTTTACAATTTGTATGGAGAAACGATATAGATGAACTTTTTGATTCGAAACTTTGTAAGAATAAATTCTACTAAATTTAAGGGGGAAAAGAAACTGTAATAAATTTAAGGGGGAAAAAGTGTTTCATGTTTTATCAATATTCAAGACCTAAAGGGGTAAAACAGTGTATATATTTTTTTTTTGGATAAACGATATTAGATTAACTTTTGAATTCGAAACTTTGTAAGTTTTTTCTAATAAACTAATGAGCAAATAGGTATTTTATGTTTTTTTAAAATTCAACCCCTAAAGGGGTGAAACGGTGGTTTAAAATTTGTTTGGATAAACGACATTAGATGGACTTTTTAATTCAAAACTTTGTACGATTTTGAAACTTTGTAAGATTACTCTAATAAACAAATAGGTCTTTCGTATTTTTTTAAAATTCAACCCCTAAAGGGGTGGAAAGGGGTTTCAAAGTTTGTATGTAAAAACGATATTAGATGAACTTCGTATTTTTTTGAAATTTCACCCCTAAATGCGTAAAAAGGGGTTTTAAAGTTCTTATGGAGAAACTATATTTGATGGATTTTTTATTTTGAAACTTTGTGGGATTACTCTAATAAACAAATAATCAAATACGTCTTTCGTGTTTTTTCACAATTCAACCCCTAAAAGCGTGAAAATGGGGTTTAAAATTTGTATGGAGAAACGATATTAGATGGAATTTGTAGGAATACTCTAATAAACATTTAGGCAAATACGTATATCGTTTTTTAAATTCAACCCCTAATGGGGCGAAAAGGGGTTTAAATGATATTAAACAAATAAGCAAATGCATGTTTCATATTTTTCTAAAATTTACCACTAAGGGGGTAGGAAGCGGTAAACAACGCTAAAAATCAAAATAGAATCTGAGTCGCGCCTGACGGTTCCCGGACGCGAGAAGGCTCTAGAACCTTATTATAAATTCGTCATTTGTCTCAATAACATGCGTAGCGCAAGCACCGCGATCGTCAAATGTTCACGCCTTAATTACTTAGTTGATCATCATGAAGTAAATATTGACAGAGAAGAAAGTTGGATACCTTTATATATTACACGCAAAAGTTACCACTTGATTGGGAAAAAGGGATCTATCTTAACCCAAATTTAACGCGTGCGAAGCCGCGGGCCACAGCTAGTCTCATATATAAAGAGAGAAGTTCCGATTCATTCATTCATTCATTGACTGACTCATCAACGCCCAGCCCAAACTCTTAGACCTAGAAAGCTGAAATTTTTAACATAGGTTCCTTTTAGGACGCAAACGCTCACTAAGGGCGGATTTTTCGAAATTCAACCCCTAAAGGGGTGAAAAGGGGTTTCACAGTTTGTATGGAAAACCTATACAGATGTACTTTTTAATTCGAAACTTTGAAAGACTACTCTAATAAACAAATAAGGAAATAGGTGTTTCATGTTTTTTCAAAATTCTACCCTTAAAGGGGAAAAACGAGGGTTTAAAATTTGTATGGACAAACGATTTTAGATGGACTTTTTATTTCGAAAGTTTGTAAGATTACTCTAATAAATAAATAAGGAAACACGTGTTTCATATTTTTTCAAAATTCAACCCCTAAAGTGGTGAAAAGGGGTTTCGAAATTTTTATAGAGAGACGATATAGATGTACTTTTTAATTCGAAACTTTGTAAGATTACTCTAATAAACAAATAAGAAAACAGCTGGTGTATCATGTTTTTTCAAAATTCAACCCCTAAAGGGGTGAAACGGGGTTTCAAAATTTGTATGAATGAACAATATTAGATTTGCTTTTTATTTCGAAACTTTGTGTGATTACTCTAATAAATAAATAAGGTAACACGTGTATCATATTTTTTCAAAATTCAACCCCTAAAGGGGTGAAAAGGGGTTCCAAAGTTTGTATGGAAAATCGATATAGATGTACTTTTTAATTCGAAACTTTTTAAGATTACTCTTATAAACAAATAATCAAATAGGTGTTTTATGGTTTTTCAAAATTCCGCCCCTAAAGGGGTAATACGGGGGTTTAAAGTTTGTATGGATAAACGATTTTAGATGGACTTTTTATTTCGAAAGTTTGTAAGATTACTCTAATAAATAAATAAGGAAACACGTGTTTCATATTTTTTGAAAATTCAACCCCTAAAGGGGTGAAAAAGGGTTTCCATTTTTTTATGAAGATTCGATATAGATGTACTTTTTAATTCGAAACTTTGTAAGATTACTCTAATAAACAAATAAAAAAACAGGTGTTTCATGTTTTTTCAAAATTCAACCCCTAAAGGGGTGAAACAGGGTTTCAAAATTTGTATGAATGAACAATATTAGATGTGCTTTTTATTTCGAAACTTTGTAAGATTACTCTAATAAATAAATAAGGAAACACGTGTATCATATTTTTTAAAATTCAACCCCTAAAGGGGTGAAAAGGGGTTCCAAAATTTGTATAGAAAATCGATATAGATGTACTTTTTATTTCGAAACTTTTTAAGATTACTCTTATAAACAAATAATCAAATAGGTGTTTTATGGTTTTTCAAAATTCCGCCCCTAATACGGGGGCTTAAAGTTTGTATATATAAACTATTTTAGATGGACTTTTTATTTCGAAAGTTTTGTAAGATTACTCTAATAAATAAATAAGGAAACAAGTGTTTCATATTTTTTTAAAATTCAACCTCTAAAGGGGTGAAAAAGGGTTTCGATTTTTTTTATGAAGAAACGATGTAGATGTACTTTTTAATTCGAAACTTTGTAAGATTACTCTAATTAACAAATAAGAAAACAGGTGATTCATGTTTTTTCAAAATTCAACCCCTAAAGGGGTGAAACGGGGTTTTAAAATTTGTATGAATGAACAATATTAGATGTGCTTTTTATTTCGAAACTTTGTAAGATTACTTTAATAAATAAATAAGGAAACACGTGTATCATATTTTTTCAACATTCAGCCCCTAAAGGGGTGAAAAGGGGTTTCGATTTTTTTATGGAGAAACGATATAGATGTACTTTTTAATTCGAAACTTTGTAAGATTACTCTAATTAACAAATAAGAAAATAGTTGTTCCATGTTTTTTCCAAAGTTCAACCCCTAAAGGGGTGAAACGGGGTTTCAAAATTTGTATGAATGAACAATATTAGACGTGCTTTTAATTTCGAATTCCTGTAGGAGTACTCTAATAAAAAAATAACAAAATGCGTTTTTCGTGGTTTTTCCAAAATTCAATTCCTAAAGGGGTGGAAAGGAGTTATAAAATTATTATGAAGAAACGTTATTGATGGTCGTTTTAATTCGAAACTTTGTAAGGTTACTCTATTAAACAAATAAGAAAATACGTGTTTATTTTTTTTTTTATTCTACCCCTAAATGGGTGGAACAGGGTTCCACACTTTGTATGAATAAACAACATTAGATGTGCTTTTTATTTCGAAAATTCGAAGGATTACTCTAATAAAAAAGTAAGAAAATACGTCTTTCGTGGTTTTTCAAAATTCAACCCCTAAACGGGTGAAAAGGGGTTATACAATTTGTATGGAGAAACGATACAGATAGACTTTTTAAATCAAAACTTTGTAATATTACTCTCATAATCAAATAAACAAATGGGTCTTTTATGGTTTTTCAAAATTTCGCCCTTAGAGGGGTAAAACGGGGTTTTAAAGTTTGTATGGATAAACGATTTTAGATGGACTTTTTATTTCGAAACTTTGTAAGGTTACTCTAATAAATAAATAAGGAAACACGTGTTTCATTTTTTTTCAAAATTCCACAACTAAAGGGGTGAAAAGGGGTTTCGAAATTTGTATGGAAAACGATATAGATATACTTTTTAATTCGAAACTTTGTAAGAATACTCGAATAAACAAATAAGCAAATATGTCTTTTGTGTTTTTTCAAAATTCAACCCCTAAAGGGGTGAAACTGGGTTTCAAAATTTGTATGAAAAAACGATATTAGATGAACTTTGTAGGATTACTTTAAAAACCATCTAAGCAAATAATATGTGTTTCGTATATTTTTGAAATTTCACCCCTAAAGGCGTAAAAAGGGGTGTTTAAGTTTGTATGGAGAAACGATATTAGATGGACTTTTTATTTTGAAACTTTGTAGGATAACTCTAATAAACAAATAATTAAATACGTCTTACGCGTTTTTTCACAATTCAACCACTAAAGGCGTGAAAAGGGGTTTAAAATTTGTATGGAGAAACGATATTAGATGGAAATTGTATACTCTAATAAACATTTAGGCAAATACGTATTTAGTATTTTTTTAAATTCAACCCCTAATGTGGCGAAAAGGGGTTTAAATGATAATAAACAAATAAGCAAATGCATGTTTCATATTTTTCTAAAATCTACCACTTAGGTCAATCTACCAGCTGTTGCCCGGTGGACTTTTTATTTCGAAAGTTTGTAAGATTACTTTAATAAATAAATAAGGAAACACGTTTTTCATATTTTTTTAAAATTCAACCCCTAAAGGGGTGAAAAAGGGTTTCGATTTTTTTTATGAAGAAACGATATAGATGTACTTTTTAATTCGAAACTTTGTAAGATTACTCTAATAAGCAAATAAGAAAACAGGTGTTTCATGTTTTTTCAAAATTCAACCCCTAAAGGGGTGTAACGGAGTTTAAAAATTTGTATGAATGAACAATATTAGATGTGCTTTTTATTTTGAAACTTTGTAAGATTACTCTAATAAATAAATAAGGTAACACGTGTATCATATTTTTTCAAAATTCAACCCCTAAAGGGGTGTAAAGGGGTTCCAAAATGTGTATGGAAAATCGATATAGATGTACTTTTTAATTCGAAACTTTTTAAGATTACTCTTAGAAACAAATTATAATCAAATAGGTGTTTTATGGTTTTTCAAAATTCCGCCCCTAAAGGGGTAATACTGGGGTTTAAAGTTTGTATTGATAAACGATTTTAGATGGAGTTTTTATTTCGAAAGTTTGTAAGATTACTCTAATAAATGAATAAAGAAACACGTGTTTCATATTTTTTGAAAATTCATTCCCTAAAGGGGTGAAAAGGTGTTTCCATTTTTTTATGAAGAAACGATATAGATGTACTTTTTAATTCGAAACTTTGTAAGATTACTCTAATAAACAAATAAGAAAAGAGGTGTTTCATGTTTTTTCAAAATTCAACCCCTGAATGGGTGAAACGGGGTTTCAAAATTTGTATGAATGAATAATATTAGATGTGCTTTTTATTTCGAAACTTTGTAAGATTACTCTAATAAATAAATAAGGAAACACGTGTATCATATTTTTTAAAAATTCAACCCCTAAAGGGGTTCCAAAATTTGTATAGAAAATCGATATAGATGTACTTTTTAATTCGAAACTTTTTAAGATTACTCTTATAAACAAATAATCAAATAGGTGTTTTATGGTTTTTCAAAATTCCGCCCCTAAAGGGGTAATGCGGGGGTTTAAAGTTTGTATAGATAAACTATTTTAGATGGACTTTTTATTTCGAAAGTTTATAAGATTACTCTAATAAATAAATAAGGAAACAAGTGTTTCATATTTTTTTTAAATTCAACCCCTAAAGGGGTGAAAAAGGGTTTCGATTTTTTTTATGAAGAAACGATGTAGATGTACTTTTTAATTCGAAACTTTGTAAGATTACTCTAATAAACAAATTACAAAACAGGTGTTTCATGTTTTTTCAAAATTCAACCCCTAAAGGGGTGAAAGGGGGTTTCAAAATTTGTATGAATGAACAATATTAGATGTGCTTTTTATTTCGAAAATTTGTAAGATTACTCTAATAAATAAATAAGGAAACACGTGTATCATATTTTTTCAAAATTCAGCCCCTAAAGGGGTGAAAAGGGGTTTCGAATTTTTTATGGAGAAACGATATAGATGTACTTTTTAATTCGAAACTTTGTAAGATTACTCTAATAAACAAATAAGAAAATAGTTATTTCATGTTTTTTCAAAGTTCAACCCCTAAAGGGGTGAAACGGGGTTTCAAAATTTGTTTGAATGAACAATATTAGACGTGCTTTTAATTTCGAATTCCTGTAGGAGTACTCTAATAAAAAAATAACAAAATGCGTTTTTCGTGGTTTTTCCAAAGATCAACCCCTAAAGGGGTGGAAAGGGGTTATAAAATTATTATGAAGAAACGTTATTGATGGTCTTTTTAATTCGAAACTTTGTAAGGTTACTCTATTAAACAAATAAGAAAATAGGTGTTTAATTTTTTTTTTATTCTACCCCTAAAGGGGTGAAACAGGGTTCCACACTTTGTATGAATAAACAACATTAGATGTGCTTTTTATTTTGAAAATTCGAAGGATTACTCTAATAAAAAAGTAAGAAAATACGTCTTTCGTGGTTTTTCAAAATTCAACCCCTAAACGGGTGAAAAAGGGTTATACAATTTGTATGCAGAAACGATACAGATAGACTTTTTAAATCAAAACTTTGTAATATTACTCTCATAATCAAATAAACAAATGGGTCTTTCATGGTTTTTCAAAATTTCGCCCTTAGAGGGGTAAAACGGGGTTTTAAAGTTTGTATGGATAAACGATTTTAGATGGACTTTTTATTTCGAAACTTTGTAAGGTCACTCTAATAAATAAATAAGGAAACACGTGTTTCATATTTTTTCAAAATTCCACAACTAAAGGGGTGAAAAGGGGTTTCGAAATTTGTATGGAAAACGATATAGATATACTTTTTAATTCGAAACTTTGTAAGATTACTCGAATAAACAAATAAGCAAATATGTCTTTTGTGTTTTTTCAAAATTCAACCCCTAAAGGGGTTTCAAAATTTGTATGAAAAAACGATATTAGATGAACTTTGTAGGATTACTTTAAAAACCATCTAAGTAAATATGTGTTTCGTATTTTTTTTAAATTTCACCCCTAAAGGCGTAAAAAGGGGTCTTTAAGTTTGTATGGAGAAACGATATTAGATGAACTTTTTATTTTGAAACTTTGTAGGAAAACTCTAATAAACAAATAATTAAATACGTCTTTCGCGTTTTTCCACAATTCAACCCCTAAAGGCGTGAAAAGGGGTTTAAAATTTGTATGGAGAAACGATATTAGATAGAAATTGTATACTCTAATAAACATTTAGGCAAATACGTATTTAGTATTTTTTTAATTCAACCCCTAATGTCGCGAAAAGGGGTTTAAATGATAATAAACAAATAAGCAAATGCATGTTTCATATTTTTCTAAAATCTACCACTTAGGGGGTGAGAAGGGGTAAATAACCCTAAAAATCAAAATAGAAGTCGCGCGCGACGGTTCCCGGACGTGAGAAAGCGCTAGAATCTCATTATAAATTCATCATTTGTCTCGATAACATGCGTAGTGCAAGCACCGCGATCGTCACATCTTCACGCCTTAATTACTTAGTTGATCATCATGAAGTACATATTGACAGGAGTACCTACAGAGAAGGACGTTAGATACCTTTATATATTACACGCAAAAACTTACCACTTGACTGGGAACAAGGGATCTATCTTAACCCAAATTTAACGCGTGCGAAGCCGCGGGCAACAGCTAGTTACATATATGGATGGAAACTGGACCAATATGTTATGATGTAATAGTAATGATATAATAGTAATGATTTAATAATAAAAAATCTTGGCCGAAACTGTCCATAGGGTCATAGGCCGAAACAGTCAGCCTCCTAAAATCTGCACCCAAAAATGATTGGAATGAAAACAACAAATCTACTAGAGGGAGATACACGAAATGAGGCAATATGAAGTACTCTTAAAGCTGCTCTTCACAAAAGACATCCTAAGCTTTGCTGAAACTACACAATCCCCAAATAAAACAGTGTTAGATTTACTATGGTATAGCCAACGCTTTGGTGCTACGGTGTCTGTGGGATAAATTATTACATTCCAGGTGTCCTGGTTGTGGGACGCTCAAGGTAGTCTCGATGCTTCTCGATTTTCCCTGATAGTCTACTCAACTCATAAAGACGGAAAACCTGATTGTATAGTTTATCCCTGTAAGCAGTCTATTGATATTCGGATATGAGTCTATTAATAATTTTAGCGTTAAATTAACACTCGCGTTTGACACTCGCAAAACTCATGCACACCAGTCTTATCTTCCTCTCCCCATTTTCTGTAAAGATTATCGGCCTTCTTTACCATGGTTGTGTGGTGTGTATTGAAAGAAATTTGTTCTATTGTAAGATCCTACAACAAAACAAATTTCTCACAATACACACCTTATAACAATGGGAAATAGGGCCGATAATCTTTACAGAAAATGGAGAGGAAGATAAGACTCGTATGCATGTTTTGCGAGTGTCAAACACTAGTGTTTATTTAACGCTTTTAAACTCTTAACGCTGTTTAACAACCGCTACGCTTGGCCCGATTGTTACATGTGCTACGCCTGCTACGCTGATATGTCTGCTACGCCTACTACGTCTACTATGCCTGCTACGCCTGCTACGTTGTTAGTTTTAAAATTCTAAAATAATCTTTAATAACTGTCTAAAATAATCCGTAAGAAACTGGCGAAAAATTGATACTACAATAGAAACGTATTTCAAGAAAAAAAATTTAAAAAAATCTAGGATAAATAATATCGAATTATTTACCAGAAGGATTCGAAAAATTAAAAATTTGAAATCTTTCGTTTAACCGATGATTCTTGTAATTTATATTTATTTACATATATGGATGGAAACTGGACCAAGATATAATAGTATTGATGTAAAAGTTACACTTATCCGAATATCAATGGACTGTTTTCAGCGATAAACTATAGATTCCGGTTCTCCATCTTTATGAGTTGAGTAGACTATCGGAAAAGAATCGGAACCCTCGAGACTACCTTGAGCATCCCACAACCAGGACACTTGGAATATAATAATGCATCTCACAGACACCGGAGCCCCAAAGCCGTGGTTTTACCATCAGCTGCCGCCTTTAGAAGTTATAAGGAACAATAAGAAAAATAATAGTAACGGTATAGAAAATCTTTTTTTTTTTAAGTTTCTGGTGTTTCTAATGGTACCGTGAAGCTTGGGCCTAATGGCCTGTCTGTGTCTTCTTAGGGTGGATTAACTGACAGTTCAGCTCCCATCAGGCTATTCGAAGAAAGGCTTTACACGGAACGGCCGCCGTGAACTCGGCCTGCGGCTTCAACCTGCAGTTGAAGATAGGTGGAATCGGAAGCGCGGATCTAGGGGAATACCTCGGGTGGATCGGGGCGGTTTGCGCACCGGGTTGTATCAACCTAGCTTGCGCAATACAGCCAATAACCGGGGGAGCCTTGAGACCTATGTTTCCTAGAAATCGGGGGGTAACTGTTGACCCGGCGTCACATATCATTGAAAACGATCCGTTGGCCACCCGATCCCGAGTGATACTGGCGGTTAAAGGGCGCCACGGATCCGCGACAAACTCGATCTGAAATACCACTAACGTCAGACAGAATCCACGCAAGCGACCTTAAATCGGTGACAAGACTGAAGAAAATCCGGTAATAAGGAAGCGAGGTTGGCCCGCTGGTTGCACTTTCGAGTGTCTCGCGGTAAGGACTCTTACGGTCGGCTGGCATAGCTTGACAGTGGATCGTGTAGACCATTAAATCATTACGTTCACTTCATGGGAGAGAGAATGCCACAACGTCGTTGTAATTCCATGAAGTGGCGGATTGATGTTGATTTCCCGAATTTACTCCGACAATAATACTAATTTCGCTAGGGATTCAAATATATGTACAGCTAAAGGAACGGAAGAAACTTATTTTGATCTTTGATTAGTAGTAATCAAATTAAGATAAACTTATAACTAACCAAAACATCTAGTTGAAAGTAAATCTCATTTTGTATAAATTCGGGAGCCGAATTTAAAGGTTAATCTTTATATATTGTAAACAGTTTCATAAACTTATGTCCGATTTGGTAGTCAATTTACGTATGTAATATGACGCGATTGATCGCAAACAGCCCTTTCCTTGGATGACGATGCTCAACGTTGATGATATTTTATATGAATTCGGTAGAGGAACGCGGCTACTGACGTTAAGCTACGGTATACGACTATGTGTTCAACTTCCTTGTAACTCTACTTATTTATTCGAAGAACGCATCAACGCCTCTATTCCCCTTGTACTTTCAGCCAATTCCAGCAAAAGGGTAAACCGTTTACAATAGTGGAAATGCATCGAATACGCCTCCGCCTGGAGGAGTATCCTCCGCGTAAGTGTCCGATTCCCGCACTCTTCCCCTGTATTACGCTCGTATCCGCGTGTTATCATCGAAAATAGGAAACGCGCTCCGTTTCGTTCGGAAATAAAAGTGATAGATCGTGCCGGATATTTGGAATTTTTGTTGCCGCTTATACGGACGACGGACGGTTTCGTTTTGTTTTTGTTTGGTAGCGCGCCGCCTAGCCCGTATTTCGGCCGAGTCGTAAAATATACGGGTAGCGCGAAACATCGGTGCGGCTGTAAAAATGGACGAAAAAGTAGCCCCGCGACGCTGGATTGAAAGCGACTCAATTTTAGGACTTTTAGGACTGCGAGGGTGATACAGTAATTGGAGGCTGGTGCGACAACGTGACTAAAAAGTAAAGCCTGAGTAGGGTTCCGTTAGAAAGTAAGTCAATGACAATTCAAAAGTAAAATCATAAGTGTTCAAACGTGACGAAAGAAGTAAATATATTAAAAAGAATAAATTGGTGTGCGCTGATGGGTCTACTAATCAACCCTTTCAAATCCCAGACTATACTAATTGGGGGTCGTAAATTGCTTGCCAGAGTAAACGTAAAGTCCCTTCCGCTTTTAAAACTGAAAGATATTACCATACTCTTGTCGCGAAGAGTAAAAGATCTTGGTCTAATTATCGATGATATCCATTTCTCCTGGCAACCATACGTGGACGAGGTAAGTCGCAAAATACTTGCTAGTTTCCACCCTCTGCAAACGCTCAGAAGATTTCTTCCTATGGACACAAAGAAATCTCTTGCACAGTCTCTCCTCTTACCTTTTCTTCACTAAACAGATGTGGCTTATCTCGATTTATCAGAGGAACTTCTCCACAAACTTGAACGTCTGCAAAATGTATGCCTACGTTTCATCTTCGGTCTATGTAAGTATGATCACGCGTCCGAATATAGGGCACAATTAAAGTGGTTTCCAGTACGCCAAATGAGAAATGTTCACATACTTGCTCTCCTCTATCGTGTACTCTCCCAATTAACACCATCCTATCTCCACGAGCGTTTTGAACCATTAAGTTCCCACGGTCTCGTACTCCGGTCAGCCTCTGACAGTTTACTAAAAAATCCGTGTCATAATAGTGATTTCTATTCCTACTCTTTCTGTGTCCATGGTGCAAGACTCTGGAATGATCTTTCGGCAAATATACGAAACTCGCCTCCTTTACCATCATTTAAGACTCACCTTAAGGATTACTACCTTTCGAAGAAGTTACCAGTTTTTCCCCTGCTCTCCTCTTCGTCTTCCATTTTTTTCTCCTCGGCATTCTTAGTTTTAAAAACCTCTACTTGTCTGTATGTTATGCAGACGGTCTGTATGTTATTTAATAATCTTTATTTCCACAATGCGCGCATGTACCACTGTGATTAGGTTAGTTGTAAGATATTGCCATGTGGCAATAAACTCGCCTTTTTGTATCGTAATGAATTGCAAATAAAGTGTATATTATTATTATTATTATTTAAAAACACGATTACCATTACAAAAAGTGAACTATTGCATTTATAATTATTTTTTATTACGGTTTTTATGAAATACTTATGGTATATGTATATATTCATATAGATACATGTATATTTCCGGAATTTATTGAATAAGACCTTTCATTTGATAGTTACTCGATATATTTATGTTTTTTATTGACAATTGGACATTTGTACATTTAGATAACTACTTACCTAATATTTGGCCACTGTTAATACTTACCTATATTTTATGGACTCGGGGTGACATAACGATTCTAACGATATAATATACTTCTAAATCGGTTTAAGCGTTTAGAAGTTACGCTGGAATAAAGAAATGGGAAATACGCATAGAAACTCTGAACTTATTATTCTCCTTTTTGTTAAAAAAGCATTCGTGTAAAAATAATTCGTAAGCATTTGTCTAAAAAGAAGCTCCGCGAAGCCGGATTGAAAGGGGGGGGGGGGGGTTAGAGAAGGGGGGTTAGAGAAGGGGGGTTAGAGAAGGGGGATTAGAGAAGGGGGGTAGGGTAATTGGAGGCTGTTGCGAAAAGGTGATTAAAAAATATAGCTGAAAAAGACTTCCTTTAGAATGTGAGTCAATAACAATTTAAATGCAAACTCACAAGTATTCAAAGTGAAGAAGTGGCAAGATATTGAGGTGAGAGGAATACTCCTATGTATACGCATTATATCGGCTTCTATGTTAGTTCGTATTATATGGTACTTCTATAGGCCTAGACCGTCAATTTAAACGATATATTTATTTTGCAAAAATGAGCAGTGAGAGCCATCAGGGGCTTAGCAAAGATAATTATGTAAACCTTTATTTATAGTACTACAAATTTCCACAATATATGACAATTTCAATCATGAATATGTCTGTGAATTCTACAAGAAAAGCATACATATTGCAATCGCATATGCATCACATACACGATAAAAGGAGCAAGTCGCTTTATATCCATTCATAGCAGGCTGCCACTTCATACTTCCAAAGCATAACGGTATATACAGATGAGTTAAATTACGGGCACGTACTGATTTACCTTGGAGTACGTAAATCAGTTTACCTGATTGATTTACCTACTTTGTGTGCGCCAGTTAATTTAATCTCATACTGTAGAAAAGTAAATTATTACAAACTACAACAAAATTTAAAAGATATCAGTAATTATATTGAATTTAGGAAATGGAATAAACAATATTTGTTGTCTACATGTTTATACAATTTGAGTGAATTTTTTAACTTTAATTTTATCTACCCACACTGTGTGATAATCTTTCCAATCTTGTTTCGTTTATCTTGTTTATTTCTATTGAATTGCATTTACATTTATTTTTATGCTGCACAATATTGTAATTAAGTATTTTAACAACCTTATTTGAATACTATTATGATGACTAATTAGTTAGTGATATAGTTATCTTTATATCGATTTTATATTTTTTCTTTAAATTCCTTTTTGAAATAATATTGTACTCTGGTGTCCCTAAAACCTTATTTTATTATTTCGAATGTTTATTCCTCCTTATAGAGTAACAAGGTGCCACAACAATAAAAAAAAACACCCTAATCCTAAAAACTACCCTTGTCGGATTACGAATATATTCGTCCTATTAGTATTGAAATGAGGTGCGGTCTACTTGGACAACCTTTGAAATGTCTCTGGTGAGGGTTGCAGGTTTCTAAATATGTAAACGCCTTGTTCCAGTGGTTGCACAATTTATTGACGTTTTAGTACAATGTAACGTGCACGCGAGCGAAATAGAAAATACAAAAACAGGAAGTCCACCGGCAGCGGTATCGACTGTTCGTCCCGATCCGCTCAATGACAAGTTGACGTAAGTGGCGACGTTCGGCCCAGTCACTCTTCCCGCACATCGGTTGCGTTCAGCTGTGTCGTCTTGCCACGGGTTGCCACGCTAGAAAGTTTAGAGTATTACGAAATAAGTATACTTCCACGTGTCTCCAGAATTTTCGAAAATGTTATATATTTTCAAAATCACCTATTTGTTACCGCTAACAATATTTTTCCCGTATTCCAATCAAGATTCCGCCGCTATCACAATCCTATAATTGCTCTTTCAAATGCTACAGATATGGACCTCTTGAATATGGATCGGTGGTAGCGCCAAATTCCTTGTCCTCTATAGCTAGGCATTATATTATTTAGACTATTCTCTTCTGCTATCAAAACTTAATTGGGCTCTCCTGAGTCATCTTTTAAGTTGATAACCAGTTATCTCAAATATGCATCAAAAGTCGTTTTAAAAAGCCATCTGGCCGACAATAATTTATTTTTCTCCCTCCGTGATGTTAAAATTAATGTACCACAGGGGTCTATGTTGACGTTTCTGTTTATACTCTTCACCACGAATATTACATCTATTACATAAATTGTTAGAAGTCGCACTAAAACTATTAGAAGTGTTATTCTGGAAAAGTTACAGAAGTGTTTTTTGACATTTTCGTACTTCAAGCAGTAAGGATATTATTAATTTTTGTATCCGACTTTATTTATCACAGGTGGCTACAATTGTCTCTTCTTGAGAAAAGAAATGCTGACCATAAGCTATATGTTTAATTCAAGGTAAAATTGATAACTCTAGCCTACACTAGCTCATGTAGGTCATTTCGTGTCTAATAGTGCTCGATGGCACCATATTTTCGCGGAGCCGTTCCCGCGCACCAACCTTACATGGTGGCACTTATTTGCACGTACTTTGCGGCACTTAAATACCATTAACTCATTTTTACCGCAATGCCACGTTAATGCCAATGTAATTATTATATTATATCTACTTTTTTATGTGAAATCCTATTTGTATCTACCGAAATCTACTTCGCTGTCTGCGAGTCGGTTATTCGATATGGCATCGTAACTTGGGGCTGTGCAGCAAAAATGCTGCTGGCCACCCTTTACAACGCGCAAAAGGCTATACTGAGGGTGATCAATAAAAAACAACAAACATATTCTTGTGATGACCTTTTCCGAGAGTATAGAGTGTTGAGTGTGAGAAAAATGTTTGTGTTAGTAACTCTCACTAAATTTCAGAGTGAGTCAGGAGAACAGAAAAAAGCCAGCAATCTCGTGAGACAAGAAGATCGAAACAAACAAATTTTGCAATACCACTCACGAGATCCGCTTTTGGACAATCCAGTTTCTCTTATCTTGCCCCCAAATTTTATAATTGCCTACCACCAACATTAAAGACATTAAAATTTCATAACATATAAAAATAGTTTGAGTACCTAGCTCTTAAAATGTACAAATGCAGATATTAAACACCTTATTAGATAATTGAATCTTTATAATAAAAACATAATCGAATATGAAGTAATAACAACAAAACCTTTCTCAATAATCGAGAAAGCTACAGATTGGAGGTTGATTCGGTCTCTAAGCAGTATAAATTCCCTGAAAGTCTCGGATGCACAGCCCTCCGTCCAGATATAACTCTTTACTCTCTATCTCGGAAGGTGGCTCTTATTGTAGAATTAACTGTTCCATGGGAATCAAATATCCCAAAAGACCACGAGTACAAATTAAATAAATACCATGATCTTGCAAATGCCGCAACCCGGAACGGCTTCACTGTTCACCTTCACGCGGTGGAAGTTGGCGCTCGTGGCCTGCCAGCTAAATCTCTATTTCACCTCTTTAAAGATCTTGGCCTTTCCAGAAAAATAATCAACTCTTTCTTAGAAAAAATATCTAAAACTGCGATTTGCGCATCTCAAATTCTATGGCTTCGAAGGGGGAGTGAATGGGTGGCAAGGTGAACGCTCACATGTGGAAAGACAGCTGTCCTAAACCTACCACAGCCGGTTCGTAAGTCCGGAATCCACTGCTCACCCCCCAGAAGTGTAAAAAAATTAGTATTATGATGGGCCCGACTCCGGTCGGTGAATTCCATGGCAGCTCCGTTTGTATTTATATTTATTATCTGATAATTTCTAAATATAATTTTGTTTTTATTTTTGTGAATTTATTTTGTATATTATTAATACATATTAATACTTATTAATACATACATATATATGCATACATATATACATATACCTATATATTAATATTTATTATGTTTTAAAATAAATGAATTTTAGGAAGGTTTAATTAGGTAATTAAGATATTTCTGTTACATTAAGTATGATTTTGTTTATTTATATAAATATAATATTATATATTTCTTAGGATAATTAAAATAAATTGTCTACCTTGGAACAGGCGGCAGCCCAGTTAGGTTAAGACTTTTGTATATTGAATCTACTCATAATTTGAACTCAATAAATAATTTGTAATTTGTATTTTGTGTAGTTACTAGTTGATAGCTTTATTGTTTTTTTTTTCAACGTTTTCATCTTTATTGTTTTTATTTTTCTGTAATGTTGATTAGCAATAATTAGATAAACGAATAAATATAATAATTATTTAAATAAATAATTTCCTGCACCGTGAATTACCATTTTTATGCACTTTCTTATGAACTTATATATGAAATCTACCCTAATGACACCGGTTCCGCTATTATTAATATCAATCTTGATCTTAAGATTTGTCTATCTGCTTGGTCGACACGTGTCAGCAAAATAGTTATTTGGGATTTTACCCCGGTGCAGAATACAGGACTGTCTAAGCTTGAGAATCGGAATCCTCGCGGTGAACGATTTAACCATCTAAATTTTGAGCTAAGGCGACTGCGTTTATAGCCAGTGTCTGCATGGAAAAACAGAGCAGAGACTACAAAGATCACAAAATGCATGACAGGTTCTGTTTCGCTATCCCTACTAGACATCGTGTCTTTTATTTTCTCGTGCGTGCATCTTTGCTCAACATGAAATAGCATCGGCAACGCTAACTTGATACTCTTATGTGCTGAAGATCGTGCGGTGCAAAGAAGCTCGCTAATTATTATTCTATTCCAGGATGTCCTGGTCCCAGGAAGTTAGATATACTTGACTTAGTTGGAATTAGTGACTGAATAGTAATAAGCAACAGCTTTAACAGATGCCGACAAAACAATACGGCCGCAACAGACTGAAGAAAAAATCCTAATATGACATGAAATTCAAATTTTCGTGATTCCAAGTGAAAATTAAATCATAAAGTGAAAGGTCCACTCCGCCCAGCCTCTTCATTCCATCCGACGCGTCCGGTTAATTGTGTTTATCTTCCAACCGGCTTAGTGCCATCCGCAAGGAAAAAAGGTGGCCCTTAAAATTCGTAATATATAATGAATCGCCCCGGGATTGCGTGTTGATTTTAGCCGCTTACAAAAATCGCCTCCCGGCCGAGAGCGGTGTGTGGCCACCGACGCAGCCTCTCTGGTCCGCGGTCACCCTTATTTATTTCGCATATTTTCCCCCTTGTTATGAAAATATCAGCTCCCACTTAACCCCGTGGGTAATATCCCGAAAATATTGTCCCGGATTGGAGTTCTTGCGTTTACGGAACCTGTCTACTTACGGTATTGTAGAGAGGACCGATATCCTTTGACTTCAGTCAAACACGGAGTTTATTTATTTCATATTTCATAACTATAACTATAATATAAATAAACTATAATTCTACTTCGTCGCTCCCTCATTACTGAGGATCATGGCCATTAGACAACAGTTTGCCTACGAGGCTCCTCCACTTCGACCTGCCTTCTGCATGGCGGGTCGCATATTGTATTGACCCTTTTGTAACTTCTTTTATGAGGTCGTTCCACCTGGCCGGCGATCTCATAGAACTAATGGGCCCTGTTGCAGTTTGTTGCATAAGACCCATGTATTCAGGGTCGGTTTTAATCACGGGTCAACATCGATCCGGCAGCCTCCACGTAGAAGTGCGAGCCAGGGTAGGACTCTGGGCTTCGTCCAGTTTTCCCTAGCAGTCAACCTTCGGGCTCTCCTGGACGGTCTGCATACCGTGTGGCGTCAGCCAATCGATTTTGCATTCTGACCGACAGCCGGGGGAGTCTGGAAACAGTACTGTCTCCTATAAAGAGCGGGGTTAGTTATTTACCTAACAGCAACTGCTTTTCCGATCGGCTACCCGATACCAGGTACAGCCGGGCAAAGGATGCCGTGGTCCGCGATAGATTCGGTAGACGCCGCATCACCACTACGTAAGGGAGAGGACCGCGTAAGCGACCTCGAAAACTGTAACCATTCGGGAGACCAGAGTAATCTGGTTGCAACTGGAAGTAAGGGCGCAAGTGTCGGCCCGCTGTTTGATTAACCTGGTTATATCGCAGTAAGGCGTTGGCTTCTTACGGGTGTGTGGCGTAACTAGACGGTGGACTGTTTATGTCCAAAGTCTTCTACGATTACCTCAAGGGAGATAGAACGATCTAGTATCATTAAAACTTCCTGAGGTGACGGGTTCGACCGTTGTAGTTGGCAACTCTAGTTGGCCGGTGATCTGCTTCTGCTTCTTCTTTTTTCCTCCACTTGACCATCGGAAAGTATTTTCTCCAGACTCTCCGGGTTTCTCCTAGCAACATGATCAAGGACAAGTACCTACTGCAGGACCCTTCTCATGCACATGGTGGAGAGCCTCATTTATATGCCGAGTTCTTCTAGACTAGATCTGTTAGTGCGGTGTGCTATTCATCGAATTCCTGGCATTTTACGTTACCACCATATCTCCAGTGCATGTTAGTGCGTATCAGAGCATAGAGAACGTTCGAGAAAACTAGAGGTCGAACCAGCTTGACCTCAGTCCGCTTTCTAATACGCCGATTCTTCCACGACCTTGCCATCTGGCTTCTGCGTGAGACCTCCTTTCCGCAGTTTCCGTCGTATATTATCGAGCCCTGATGGATAACACCAATACAGAAAATAGAAAAAAATTAAGTTAAAATAAAACTACAATTACGCGCTCTAATTACATATGCGATATAATACGTAATTTGCATTGCGAGGTAATGTATATAAATATATTTTTTTATGTAAAGAGTGTATTTTTTATGTGTCACAATATAATTACGACCTATTTAAAGTTTAAATCCTAATAATAATATTTAAAATATATCTACTTGATATCTTTTATAGGAAAAAAAATAAACAAATATTGAAGTTTATTTTACCAATTATTTTACTCTAGTTTTAAGCAACAATATTTTTTATATACCTAATTGTACACCAGTTTTATTTATTATGATTATGGTTAACAATTTAATGTTTTCAGTTTTATTTTGATTTAATTTTAGTATGTCCTTTTTCATTTAGGTTGTATGGGTAGTTATACAAATTTTAATATTCGTGTTAAAACAGGCTATAGCCTAGTTAGGTAACATTAAAATAGGATCACTGGCAACAGTTTTGGAGAAATCATATTATTAGTTTTTTGCCGCTGGAGTTGTGACTATGATATTTTAATTGCACTTCTTGGCCATTTATGGCCATTTATTATGAATTACGACTGAAATTAAATGAAAAAAATGATAAATCAAATTAAACTATAATTATGAGTTCTTTCACCGTGCCATTTAATAATTATATTTATGAAAGTGTCAATATTAGATATTGTCCTTTTTAGAAAGAAATTATAGATTTGTTGCATTTTATAAAATCCACTAGACCACAGTCTGTCCTGTGATACCAGCATTATATTTTTTTACATAGGACACTATTTTTTTTACAATTTCGTTATGATGATTGACAATGTATTTTAGAAAATTTAAATTATAAATATCTGTCTTTAGAAAATGCTTTAATACTCATGCGTGCCTGCACATCAATTGCGGCGTACGGTTCGTAAGTGTTCGTAATGGCAGCAGGCTCGTCCGGCGAGCCCCCGTCGCGCTGCACCGTTTTTCACTCTCCAAATATGTGCGAGCGGGCGGTTATAACCCAAATTTATGGTGATGAAAACAATAATTTGCTTACACTTCCAGAGCGGTGATGGCCGCGCAGCCTCCTGAGCCCGAGTAACGCGTGCGCCGCCGCTCCGGATTAGCTCCCCTCGCCGCTCCTGGATTTCAGGACTTTATGATTTTAATGGACTCTTCCTCTCCTGTCGCCTTCCCGTATATAGTAAATAAACCGCAAGAGCTGAAAAATAGTTGTTACACGACACCTACAAAAAAGAATTGTAATTCATTGAGGTTTCATGTATGCACTACCTGAAACATATCAAATTGATATCAAATTCATATCAAAGTCAGTTTATTGACCGTAATGTTTCAAAAATAAACAATAACATACTTATTATTTATTTAGAAATAATATTTGTTTGGATTAATTCGATTACGTTGCGGTGCCTTACCCATTTGATCTACGATCAGGTATGTCACCAAGGTATTGGAGAAAACGAACAGAAATAATCGAAGGGCGACGCGGACGTGACATGACATGTGACAGAAAGTAAACAAAATGTTTCACGCCAATTCAGCGTATTCAGTTATTTCCAATTTGGCAAACATGAGTTCAATCTCGGTTGGCTGCCTTAAAGTTGAAGTATGAGGGCTGGATGTTCTGCGCCTCTTTGTTTGGTCGTAAATTAAGTTGATTGGCCTTTCTTGTTTCGAGTATTATTCATCGAGCCTTGTTACAGTTGTATTTTGGCAATGACTGGCTCTTTCTCGCCTTTCAGTGAGGCTTTTCCTGGAGGGTTTTGTCTTTTCGGATTATGAGCCATTAAAATCGATGGTAATGGTAGACCAGATCAATATCACTGGTAGTTTTGAATATTACCCAAAATTATACAACTTTTTGACACAATGCCAATTTAGTTTAGCAAAATCGTCCGTTAGAGGGCCACCTGTTTACAGTACCCAAAAAGGTCACGCTGTAATCCAGCAGATAACGCTGTTATCCCGTTCATCTACTGTCCTTTGGAGGGCCGCCTGTTGCCAGTACATAAAGGTCGGTCGGTTATCCAGCAGAGAGCGCTATAATTTTTTTATTTTTCTATGTTAATGACTTTTAAATTTTCATTTTTGATGACATATCTAAAGACCGGGAACTTTTTTTAAACACCTCAACCAAATTTTTACACCTAGCCGTTCTCTCAATATGGCAGTTACAGCTAAAACACGTTTCGAATTAATATATAGATATTTCAAGTTTGTTTATTCCACCATTACTTCTAAATACCTAATCCGATTCAGAAGTGTGTGCATTCAACAGACCTCAGCCGAGAAAAGAACCGCGCCACCAAGGCATCGCAATGGAACTTCACCGGGTATGACCCCCAGCCGAGAGAGGCTCATCGATTTTATTTATGAATTTAATATTCAGATGAAATCAGTCCTTGGCAAGTTGCCGGAAATGAGGTAAGCCAACGGATTTTTTTCGATTTGGACAACACCCTAAACAGCCTACAAATACAACTATTTATTGTACAAATATAACAATTTTGCACAATGTCGGACTTGCGATATGGCGATCTCTTAAAGTCAACCATAATGCAGTTGTGTGAATTGCCGTGTAATTCAAGAACAGTGATTTTTCGTTAAATCAGCGCTGGACTCCGATTGATTTATATATTAATCAGCTCACCCGTAAGACAATAAAACTAATTGCCGAAAGATTTTTTGAAATAGGATAAATTATTTAAATATTACGGTCCCTTAAGTCAATAAACGTACATTTTTATAACTCAAGAATATGATCTTAAAAATCTTTCGGATGATCTGTTTTTGGTACGAGTTCAGATAGCTAATCTGATTGAACTGCATCAGGACAGAGAAGTTGGAACCGGGGTGTTTAATGACATAGTGTCTGCTTGATACCCAAGGTACTAATTTAAAACCAGCAGATCCGTAAGTCTCTCGGTCTAGGCAGGCAATATCTGTACAATTAGGATTTGGGGATCAAATATTGAAATTATGATGATATTGTATTGTCATTGGGACTGAAAATGTGTGCGAAGTTTTATGAGAGTCAGTTAAGTAGAAGTAGTTAAAACATTATTTCCAAGATTCGAGTTATACTGCAAGAGAAGCCAAATGAAGCCGTTTAAAACATAATTTTGGAAACTAAACGTTTATTACAAGCTTTTATATACTTTGCAATGTTTGTAAGCTTTTTTAGATTAAATCTTGCAAGCTGAATTAGAACCATTTCCTCTTATCCTACAAAGTCATAATTTCAAATGTTGGTTTAGTTCCGATGACAATGCAATTTTTTTTAGCATGACCTGATTGTACACCCAGAATCGGCTACCGACGAGGCTACTCTTCCACGGTCAGCAACACAGACTCACAAGTTTGTATATGCATTCAATTATGATAGCTATTTCTAAATTTCACGACGACATGGCTGCTGCATCCAGGGTTGGCTACCGACGAGGGGACTCCTCAACGGTCAAAATCTCAGGGACGAATTTTTGTATACGCATTCAATTGTGATAGCCCTTTCTAAATTTCACCGCGACAAGCTGTTGCACCCAGGGTTGGCTTCCAATGATTGGACTACCAAACAGTCAACAGAACAAACACGAAATTCTATATTGCATTCAATTCAATAATAGCCCGTTCTAAGTTACACTATGACATGTCTGCTGCGCCCATTGTTGGCTCGGAACAGAGCATTTTAATTAAAGCTTGTATTTAAAAATGTGTTTTTACTATTAGCTTATTTAATATCACACTGTGGACCTTTCTGCCTCCCTAGGCGTAACAAGTCGGATTACGCTACAGTAAGCAGACGATAGTAAGCTATTTGAATATGTTTCAATAATAAGCATTAGGTGGAATTCTGCGAATAGCAAAATATGCTAATGGGCAGAATTGACGAGGGTTGCGATCGGGATATCCCTCAATTTATATCAAAGTTACTGCCGCCGAAAAGGTATTATATCTGCTATTTTGGCCATTAGCCGTAATAGTAATGCGGCCACTGGGAAACAAGATCAGCATTTAATGTCTGGTATATTTAGAATAGTTGTGGATGTTGACGACTTCACTAGTTTCCCTATATACGTCCTAGAATGGTGTTTGTAAGTCGTATAAATAAGCAATCGAGAATATCTTGGCAGTTAGTGGCCCGATCGAACTTATAAAAAGATGCAAATTATGTTGAAGTCCTTCCCTAAGTAGATAGCGGTTGACCGTGATTCACAAAAATACTTTATATTTAGCCATGAAACCAGTAAAAGAAATCGGGTTGATTTTGTATAAATAGTTTGGCCGCAAAAATGTACCGTTCAAAGGCATTAACGGAGTACAATCAGCGGTTATTTCTGTCAAAATTGGTGTTCCACAGGGATCAATATTAGGACCCTTTTCTATTTCTTGTATACATTAACGATCTGCTGTACACGATACAAAACATATCAGACACAGTTCTATGTGCGAACTACATATATCTAATAATTAAATTTCCCGCCAAAAAAATATTTACTCCAATCAAATACAGCCCTGCCTCTTGTTTAAATTGGTTTACCACAATCTTGTACTAAATTTTCTAGGGACATCTTACAAAAAACTTTTTAAAGAAATTAACACATCCCCACACTTGCTTCCCAATTTATTTTTGCAAATATAATATGTGTTCAAAGAAACCTTACAGAGTTTATAAAATAAAATGATCGCCTCAATATAAAAACTGAAATAAAAATTAGCGTTGAACTCCTAAGCTACAACAAAAAAAAGTAGAGTTTTTTAATGGGGCAGTGTATTCCCTTTTGTAGTAAAATTTCCTAATAGACTCTAAACTTGCTGGTAAACAATTTAAAACCCATATTGCAAAAACGCTGTATAAGAAACTACAATATAAAATAGATGTACATATTTTCTCAACTCTCTCTTTAAGTACTATTAATACTATTACCCAAATTTTTGTATATTTTGTTTCATGTTGTTCAATACATAAAGAATTTATTGGCGGCTTACTCGAATTTTTGCCTGTGTTTTTTTTTGTTTCATATTTTCAATTCACGGAAACGTGGAGGGGCGTGAACAACAAGGACCGAAAAAATACTAAATATTTTCTTAATATATAGAATAAAAATTGTATTTGACAATAATAGTACCAAAAATGGGGCTACTGATATTCTATGGCTATTCTTTTCAGCAATATCTACTTGTAGAATTCGCGGGAATATTATTATATAATTTAGCGTACTACTATTATCTTTTGATGTTCAGTATGTACCTATGCGTAGTTTAATTACACTGAATGAAAAATGAAACTGATTTGATTTCATATTACTGTGTAATTATATTATTGTATTTTTCTAACATGATTTTTACATTAAAAAATATACTAAAAATACATCCTATATTAAAAAATATGAATAAACAAGAGTGAATATTGTTATTTAATTTTGAACTAGAAAATAAATTCATCAAATAATTAGCTTCATTAAACTATATCAAAAATTATTTTCCTCATGCTTGTTGTGACTTACATATTTGTTGTGATTGTGATGTTACAATTAGTTGTGATTTACATATTTTTTTCTAGAACATGTCACATACACGTATAATGATTTATTCTCAAAAAATCGCTTGCATCGATTACAGCTGGCTTGCTAGTTTATTCATTGCATCCACTGTTGCTGAAATGCCATAGTGGGATATTCGGTGTTAGTTAATCACTTCTTTCTGATAGATATTATTAGCGAAACAAAGATTGATTTATTTTTTTTTGGTCAGACCATGCGACGAGTAATAGTAAAATTACTAATCATGATTACCATGGATTTTATATACTGGCAGAAATATTATATAATTCTTAATCATAAAAAGCACAAATACAAAGATTTCTCATTCAGCATAGAACCTTGATAATCTTCAATGGTTTCAGGTGCTAAGATTATTGTAAGAATATTTTATACCATTATTTGTAGCCTTCAAACTAAGATAAATACTATCTATTAAAGCGTATATATCACGACTAAAATGTAATAATTCCAACCGAAACATGGCTTAAGAGTAACATGTTTAAAGTTTGGTATGAGAACTTTTAGCGGA
Organism: Micropterix aruncella; assembly: GCA_944548615.1. Classification (NCBI taxonomy): domain Eukaryota; kingdom Metazoa; phylum Arthropoda; class Insecta; order Lepidoptera; family Micropterigidae; genus Micropterix; species Micropterix aruncella. Next base: position 5,093,031 of record OX155961.1, on the reverse strand, counting down.
ATTAAACCGATTCGTACTGTTTTTCTGCTCCTTTGTCAAAATTTGTTTTAAAAAACACTCATGACATAAGGGCCCAAGAAACATTCAATTTAATTCAATTCATTTAAAGTCTTTATTTGGAAATCACACAGTAATGATTGCATACTAAGTTACTGTTAAAATTATAGATTAACTAAAAATAAAACCGATTACGGATTTCAATACATTTACAGGAATAACGTTAAACTACTTAATAAAATTTAAATACCTAAAATTTTATTACTGCATAAGAGGTGTGTGTTTAGGATGTGCGTGTGTGCGAGTGTGTTGATTATGTGGGTTTGGCGAGTAAGTGCATATAATAGTAATAATAGCGTGTATAAGGTATAATAATAGTAATAAAGTAAAATCATAATAAAATGTATAATATTGTAATAATACACGTGTACACGTAATAATATAATATAAAATATAAAATATTTTAATAATATGTACACATAAAATAATACGAGTGTAAAATATTACTTGGGAATTAGCATCAACGTTTATATCTATTTTACATTCTATATTCTATGTTTACGTGTAAGTGTTATATATTATATAATTATGTTATTTGTATTGTAATTTAGTTTATATAATTTACGTGTTTCAATGAGACTAATAATTCCTTATAATTTTATTTTTTGTTTATATTTTGTCATAATTTGTATACTATTAGAGGACTGAAATGAGAGCATAATGACTCTTAAAACAGTACAAACAGGTGTTACTTAATTTCAAACAATATTGGCACCTTAAGATAATCTATAGATCTTATTCAACACGAAACTGTGTGACAGGGGGTTGGGAAGACAAAGAGACAGATCGATCGATTATATAATTTTTTGTTTCAATCCAATATGTTACATGAGTAAGTGAGTAACTATTGCGCATGCTTTTTGTGTAGGTAAAATTTGTGCGCATGTAATTAAAATAATGCATAAAATGTGGTAAAATCTTTTACTGTAGGGTATTCGCTGCGGTCGCCGCGTCACTCCATTTTTACATATTTTTTAACATCATGTAGCCGTCAGTTCCTAGTGCCGTCTCTGCAAACAATAGCTTACCGTAGCTTCAGGAAAAGAGCGAGTCAGGCCAGCTAGTAAAATGTATAACATTTTGTAATGATATAACGCCTACTGTTCCACTCTGATGAAATGAAGTCGACACAATCAACAATATACACCACACAAACAATACACAACTTCGGAGTTGTCAACTACTGCAGGCGAACCCGCTAACCTAGAAAGGTATAACGATATGTAATCTTTCTTTCATTCATGAGGTGGATGCAAAGACTCAGTCACAAGACAGTGCACCGTATAACTACGCTATCATGCCCGGGAGAGTCGAATGCCTTAACGCGTGCACAGTATACTACCCAGTAGCTTTACTCTCGATATACAAGGCAATGCAGGAAGAGGATGCGAACGAACGCGAACAGTACGGGCAGGTAAAGGCTGCCGACCTTTTCAAGCGTTCAGGTATCTGTGTAGGCCGAGTAGCGAAACATCTGGCGACCATCCGAGCCCTTACGACTCGTGACGTATTCGCTTTTATTTAAATTTTGTTCTAAGAGAAGCTACTGTTTGGTATACTGTGCCGCGTGGCACTGGGAATTGAACACAGCGGGCAGCCTCGTGCCCTCACTACTAGATTTAGCCAGATTTTTCCGTCCATCAGTCTGGTCGCAGGTTACAATAAAGTTTTTCAAACAAACGAGCTAAAATAATAGCCAAAGAAGCACACGTTACTGACTACACGTGCCGATACTCGTTATTACCTGCTCCAGTACCGCGCTCGCCCTCCATGACTCGTCACTTTAGAGAGTTCTATCTTGCTCATCAAAGTTTATAAATTACCATATCTAGGGTAGGCATGGTGGTCAATTCAGAGCTGGGCGTACAGTCAGTGTCATCAGCCACGTGTCTCTCTCTGCTGCATTGGTGTATCTGGTGTGCGTGCACTCCATCGATATCGGCTGTTAACTGTATATCGACTGTCTACTCCGACATATAAGCGGGGGGGGGTCCGGAAATTTTAATACGTTTCCTTAGAAGCGGGAATAGTTTTCGACCTTGTATCAGCTACTCTTGAAACGATCATTTGGCCACCCGATTCCGTGTAAAATAAGGGCACACTTCGCGATAAAATCGAACTGAATTTCCGCTTACATTAGATAGAGGCCGCGCATGCGACTTCAGACCCGTAAATAGTCGGTGGGACGGGGACATCCTGCGAAAACTGTTAGTCAGGGTGCGAAGTAGACCCGATGGGTTCTTTCCCCAGTATCTCGCGGTAATGCGTTGGCCTCTGACAGCTATGTTGGCATATCTAGACGGTGGACTGTATTCGTCCCCAACCCTCACTCTAGGCTGAAAGAACGATTGCATATCGTTATACCTACTTGGAGTGACAGGTTCGCCTGTTGTAGATGACATCACCCAACTATGGCATTAAACAATTTATTATCCTATATAATCAATGACACAAGTGGCGAAAACATTCGGTATACGCATCGCAAATGTCAGAAAGGCACAGCAAGGGTCATATGGGCTAAACAGGCTTTTCTAATGTTATTATCATCACGCATTCCGACAAGAGGCTAGTATAATACGATACGTGAAAGCCTTTCCTCTGGCGTGCCACGTCGAATTATACGCGAGCCGTGTATATGATAAACTTGTTACGTCGTTTCGTAAATTTGGATATAGCGCGTGCGCTAATGGTGGGTGTGCGCTCCACTCTCGTCCCGCTACGTGTTTATTCGCGGCAATTTTCAATCCGCGCAAATGGATTCGCTTCACCGCGTGTAAAACTCGAGGGCGCATAATTGTTAAAGTAGATTTTTGCATATTTCGATAATTTAATTGTTAAATTTACGAATCACTCCTAAAATCTACTGGATGGGGGTGGATTTGTCAATGTAAAAAAAAAATATTCAATTATATCATAGATTTTTCGAAATCGTCAAAGGGGAGTATATAATTTATCAAGCAACTTGAAATACGAAGTGTATCCTAACAATGCAATATAGTGCATTGTATAGTATCTCCTCGTATTGTTTCTGTTGTGCAATCAGTCTAATGTCAAAAACGTGATATATGGTACTAATAATTAAATGCTATTATTTTAATACCCATATTTATGTTGTTCCATCATCTTCATCATGTGCATCTGCACATTACAACCCATTATTTAACCAATGATAACAAATAATTTAATTATTCATAGTCATTGTCAGTCATATTTTATTAATTCCATAAAATATATACTGCGGAATGCGACATTTTTCATTGTCATACAATTATTAATATCTTCATTACGTGTACATATACTTTATATAAAGGTACGTATGGTTAAATAATAAAAAAAACAGAAATACCAAAAAAAAATATAATAGTTATTATTTAAAAAAAAAATAATCATTAGTTTTTCAAGGTTAATCAGCACTAGAGTACCTACTACTAAAAAAAACAAAATATAAAAACGAAATAACCCTGAAAGCAAATTTAAATAAAATACTGTTAAAGATATAGAAATAATCCATATCATAATATAACATAATTATTTATTAAAAAAAAGTATATTCAGCAATAAACAAATAGATTACATTTATATAATTACATTTTAAACTCAACCATAACCTTGTTAAATTCATCTAAGTTACAGATAGCATGGTTGGCTAGGTAACTTTTTAAGCACTTTTTGATTGCGACCTTTTGAGTTTTTTAATTTCTGCTGGCAGCAGATTGACAAATTTAAAGCCCAAATATAAAAAAGATCTCTGGTATAACCCCAGCCGGACTTTCGGAATCACGATGCTATTCTTATTGCGTGTGTTATTTTCGTGAAAATTCGAGTGCTTTTCGTGGTTTTCCAAATTTGCTCTCGCATGAACTGGTAAATAATTTCACAGTCAATTTTTTTTTTAATTTTTAAAATCGGAGTACAGTCATCTCCTCTTTTTAATCCACATATCGTTCTGAGTGCATGTTTTTTCAGAATTAAAATATGATTACTATCTGGTGCATTACCCCAGGTGCATTTTTTAATAATTACTTGTACAAAGAAAAGTATGTAGTAACACAATTACCGAAGTAAATAATATTGGGTGGACCAATAGGGTGTTGGCGATTTGATTCCTTAATTTCTCGGAATCTGCTCGTTGTTGGGTGGCGGGGTGTATATCGCTAGACGCGCAGTTTCATGGAAATTTAGTCGCCATGGATGATAATGCCAATAATCGATTTAACTTCATTAATCTGATGCTCGACCGTTTGAACGATTTTTGTAACGTGGTGTTTAATGACGAGGCGAATTTCCGTCTTCATGGTCAAGTGAAGAAACAAAATTGTCGATTCTGGTCAGAGATCAATCCCCAGCGTCTGCATGAACGTCCACTTTACAGCTCTAAAAATTGTCCTATGGGCTCCAATATTGGCAAACGGCGTTATCGGGCCATGCTTTTTCGAGGACGACAGAGGGCGTGCGGTGACGGTGAGAGCCCACAATGATTCCAACATATTAGGAGGGTATGTGGTCTCGGCTTTGCAAGAATTTTAAAGCGTTACCTCAAGGATGGTTCCAATAAGATGGTGCCACATGCCATACCACTAGGGTGTTTATAGACCACCTGCTGAAGGAAATGTTCCCGGGAAGACTTGTTTCAAAAACAGGGTATATTGAATACCCCCACGTAGCCCAGACCCAACTCCATGTGATTTCTTTTATGGAGCGTCCTTAAATCGGTGGTCTATGAAAGTAATCCGATAAATTTGGAGCAACTCAAAAGAAACATTATACGGGTAATCAAAATATTCCAAGAATAATGTTTCGCCGAGTTTTCCAAAATCTGCGACTTCAGTTTTAAGAGTGCCAAGCAGCCGCGGGTCGTCATTAAAAAAACATTATTTTTAAGACATAAAAAAATCCAAGATTTATATTTTTCAAAAATAAAAATAAAAATGTCATATTCCTCGTAGGTTTTTAAAGATGTCATATTCAAACCGCCAACACCCTTTTGGCCTACCCGTTATATACATTGTAAAAAACAGCTTAAAATAGATACAGCTTACGTAACAAATTGCGCTATGCACACCTAACTCAGTTGCACTGAGTATATATTTACCTGTATCCCGCGTATCCGCGACTAAACAAGGATAGAGGGGGGCATATGCAGCTTTTTCTTTCTATTCCTCTATCGATTTCTCAGGCTGATCCCGTGGTCTATTCTAGTATGCTATGGTAAATAGAGAGGAACATACCCAAATGACTTGTAAAGCGCTGTGGCTCAGACTGATCGACGTGGCGATCGTATAGAGTGATGGAAATCGCCCAAGCGCTCTTTAGAATTAAGGACAATATCGCTTAGTTTCGTAGTCTCAACTTTTCCGTTTATTGTGACAGATGTTCGAATATTTAAATAAGTATATATCGGAATAATTTTATTGGCCTCGAACAATAAATACAAACGGAGCTGGCATGAAATTCACCTACCGGAGACGGGCCCATCGTAATACAATTATTTCATTCGGGGGAGTAAACTGTGAACTTCGTACTAAAGACCGGATGTGGTAGTTTTAAAACAGCTGTCTTGTCACATATTAGCAAACACCTTACCACCCCTTTCCAAGCTATAGTATTTAAAATGCTTAAATTGCCATTTTAGATATGTAGCTCTTCTAGGAAACAGTTTATTATTTTCCTGGACACACCCAGATCTTTAAAGATGTAAAAACAGAAATTTGCATGGCACGAGGATATAGTAAAAGATTGTTTAATCACAGGCAATTTCCTAATAAATATTAACCTTTCCTCAAATCTAAGTAAGTAAAAATGATAAAAGCTTCCAATTCCCTAAAATCCATCATTGGCTCAGTTTCTTCGCAGATGTTTTGTAGAATATTTTTTTTTTATCTTTGGACGCCTATCTTATAATATACAAGTGTAAGATACAAGTAGGTACAAGTGTAAGATAACAGTATCCTTGAATCTTTTGGTATTTTTTTGCGTTTCTTGCTTGATATAGATGAGTCCTCATAAATGAAATCGAAGACTATCGTAGTTTTTTGACATTATAAATTGAATAAAACGAATTTACCGAGTGAAGTTTGTGAAGTAGCACCCAACGTTTCAGCGACGTTGCAACCGCCGTTATCCAGGGTAGACGTTTTATACAAATTATAAAGTCTTCATATGCAATGCAAAATCGCCCCTACTTCCTGTAGACGTTAATGGCTGCTCTGTGACCACTAAGGGTACTCTGAACTATCCACCTAACCAAAGGGCATTGTTCTGTAAATAAACTTTGTTTTTGAAGCTTTATCCAAACATATTTTTTTAACATATTTTATTTTTTTATTTTATTTTATTAATTTTAGGAATCTTACAGCTAGGTATACGGTTATTACAAATTAATATGTATATAAGGCCAATTACAAGGTTCCACAAGTAAAAATTTATGAATAGATATATAAAAGGGGGAGAAAAAAAAGAAAAACAAGTAGACTAAGAAAAAACTAAACAAAATAGAACAAAGGATTAGCCAAAGAAGGCGTCAGCCAGTAACTTCTTGAGCTGCTGGACTGACATATTAAATAAGTCAATGTCATATTGGGTAGCTACATCATTGAAACTTTGGCTTGCTCTCAATAGATAACTGTTTAGCCTGTAATTGGTGTTATCTCTGGGGATAAACAGGGTGCATGGTCTTCTGATCGGATCAGCAGAGACCCTCAACCCAACCTTCTCCAATAAATCCGGGCAGTCAACTGAGCCATTTGCTATCTTCAATAGGTAGGCGATATCTGCAATATGGCGTCTTGTGGCTAAAGGTAAGAGGTGAAATTTATGACAACGTTTAGTGTAGTCTGGAAAGAATTTTTTTACTTTAAATTGTAGGTGTCGTACAAAACGTCTCTGAATTCGCTCAATGCGGGTAATGTAAGTGTTATAGCTGGGGTTCCAGATTTGTGATGCATATTCCAAGTGACTACGTACATATGCACAATAAAGAATTTTAATGGTTTTAATAGATTTAAACTCAGATGATAAACGCAGAACAAAACCTAATGTTCTTGATGCTTTGCTGATGACACTATTGATGTGCTCATCAAAGAGTAATTTAGTGTCAAAGATTATACCTAAATCACGGATTGAGTTTACTCTAGTAATATTGATATTCTTAAGAAAAAAGAAGAGGTTGTGGCTTACGAGTGAAGGAACATAAATAACATTTGGATACATTTAAGTCCAATTTGTTCAACAAACAGAAACGGTCAAAACGATTGAGATCTTCTTGCAAACGTTGTGCACTTTCTTGTGAGTTAATCGGACAGAGTATCTTCATGTCGTCAGCGTATAGGATTACTTCGCAGAATTTGAAGCACGAAGATACATAATTGACAACGATGTTAAACAGGAGCGGTCCCAATAGGGATCCTTGGGGTACTCCAGAAGGGATTTGCATTGGTGATGACGTGTATCCGTTAAGAGCTACAGTCTGGCACCTGTTCTGTATGTAGGATGTGAACCACCTGTACAAGTTTCCACGAATTCCTACTAATCGGAGTTTCGATAAAAGTACTGTATGATCAATTCTATCGAAACATTTGCTATAATCGGTATAGATGACATCAACTTGAGAAGGTATGGACATATGCTCAGATATATAATCGCTACAAACAACCAGGTTAGATGTCGTAGACCTTCCTCTTAAAAAACCATGCTGCTGTGAGCAGAATGTATGTTTTAGAGTAGAGTATAACTGGTTATAGACAACCTTTTCTAGCACTTTAGCAAACAGACATAGTTTGGAGATAGGCCTATAGTTTTCAACCAGGTTTCTAGGTTCATTTTTGTGAATAGGTGTTATATACGCAGACTTCCAGATCGAAGGCATAACACCCTCAGAAACGGATCGCCTAAAAAGTAGGGTAAGCGGAGCTGAGATACTCTTAGCGCATTTGACAATAAATAATGGTGGGATACTGTCTGGACCGGCAGATTTGTTCAAATCCAGAGACCCTAACAGTTTACAGACCTCTGAAGATTTAAATTCAATGTTCGCTATATCAGTTGTTGTCGTGTTGTTATCAGGAGTATCCGGGGTGTGATTAGCGTCACTGTATGAAAAAGTGGAGTGAAAGTATTCACTAAACATATTGCATATACCATTCCCAGAATCAGACGAGCGATCGCCAAGACTTAATATGGCAGGATAAGAATTGTTTTGATTTTTATTTTTAACATATGACCAAAATGCTTTAGGGTTTTTAGTGATACTAGATTCAATGCTAGATATATACTCGTTAAACATCTCTTTTTCGAGTGTCTTAGCACGATCCCTCAAAGTGACAAAGGATTGAAGGTCAGCACAGTTACCGTAAATTTTGTGCTTTTTGTGATATTTGTGTTTCTCTTTTATTACCTATTACGTATATATTATATACCTATTACGGTAACGATACATATTAATGTCTAACGACAATTATCATTCAGGCGCCCGGGTTTTATAACATCACGTGGCAGTATCCTGGCGGTCACCCATCTAAAACTGACCACGCCACGACTATCTATTGAATACCTTTAGAAAATATCTATGTCAATATCAAGATATTGAAAAATTATTACGAATAAATTGCTTCACGTTTATGTGTTATCTCCTTCACTTTCGGTAAACACTAGGCTAAAGGGGGTATTCTGGTCTAGAGGCCTACATTTTATGTGTTTTTTTTTCGAGCAGGATAAACCAACATGTTTACAATAGATTTTTTTGCAAAATATTCATTGACGTTTCAAGAATACAAAGAAAATCACCAAAACAACAACAAAAAATCAAAGAGTTAAAGGCTAGTGAAGTGGGAGCTAAAAAAAAGGTGCGTCCTGGTCGACACGTGTCCAACCCTTGTAGTGTTAAGAAACGAAAAAAAAATAATATTAATTAGTAAGGACGTCGCTATGATCCGGATCTTGAAAAAAAATCTTTTTCTCCGCAAAATGGCGGTGATTTGAAAAAGATATATATTTTTTTGCCACTGTTTTTTTTATTTTCCACTTTTTAAATTAAAAAAACGTAATATTCATGCTCTTGGTTACAGAGGGATAAGCAATGATGATTTCTACCAAATTTCAAATAAATCCTTTAAATAGAACTTGAGATATCATATCAAATATTTCAAAAAGATTAGTTTCGAGAAAGTAAGCGTATAAAGTTTGAGACAAAGTTTCGGGAGCGTAACTCAGATAATGGTACTAAATTCGGACATTTGGTTCTATTTTAAAATTAACATTTTCTAAAGTTCTTACAGCTAAGCGAGCTGTTCTAGCTTCGTAATCATGAAGTCGGAGATTACATTATAGTACGGAGATCTATCGATCTGTTTATTTGCCACATCATAAAAGACGCTGTAACTCCGAAAATATTTCGAATTTTAAAAATCCTCTTAAAGACATACTCTTAAAGGTCTAAACTTTGAAAATATGCAAAAGAAAAAAAAACGATTATTTCAAATTCCTAGACCAGAATATATAACTCGCGTCTAACACATTTATATTCACTCGTTTTTAAAACGTATATCGAACAACCAGTTATTTAGAACATTCTGATATTCTTAATGTATATTATTTCTTATACTGTATCTTTGTATAGTAAATTTCTGCTCAAAATTAAAAAAAATATATAATTAAATTCATACTTTCATATAAAGTATTTTTTATGTAGCTCTTTACTGGCATTGTGCTTCGGTTGGCTTCACTCACCTCGCAACCTTTTAATTTTTAATTAGAGAATTCAGACAAACCTCGTTTATATCGTAAACGATACATCAAGGGAGCGATCTTGGAAAACCAATTCCAATTATCCAAGGCCCATTACCCAGTATGTTTCAATTCCCAGACCTAAATTTTATTGAGAATGGACGTTTGTGTACTTCTTTTGTTTAATATAAGGTGACATACAGCATGAAACAGGTAGACTACTTTAAAAAAGGCCACGACGCCACAGTCCCTGAAAAAAGGCACATACTTATCGGATTTCTAAATACATTAATAAGTAATTAAAAAGGAAAATATTTATATCAGTCTTTTTGATATTCATTCCCAGTATATCAATCATGAATTTAATTATGTTCTATACTATCCTTTGATTGAACCCAATCGTATAATTACACTAGTAGAATTAGATCGTGAAGATGCACCTAATCTGCATACTAGCTATTTATTATTCTACCTATCCTCACCTATACACTTATTTTCCACTCATCTGCTTTCATGCACTTGGAAGCTCTATTTATTTACATTTCCGCATTTTGCGTTTCACTCTGACTAACTCTATCTTGAGTAACATTTCTTGTCAACCTCTCTACTCCCAGCGCGGATGACACTAATCTAGAGCGGGATACCACTCGTTTGGTCTCTGTTCCCTCTTTAATCTCCGTGGAGATAAATGAATCCGAGCTGTCCACCCCAATTTGGAGAGCTAATGGGCCCTGTTTGCAGTTTGGCCACGAAGACCCACGTGTGCAGGGTCGGTCATACTCATGGGTTAACACCCATCCGGTGGCCTCAACGTAGACGTGTGATCCCGGGTAGGACTTTGGCCTTCGGGCCAGTTTCTCCTGGGAATTAACCTTCGAGCGCTCCTTGACGTTTTGCGTAGGTACCGTAAGGCGTCAGACAATCGATTGTGCATTCTGACCGAGAGCCGGGGGAGTCTGGAAACAGTACTGTCTCCTAAAGAGAGGGAGTAGTTGTTTACCTTACGGCAACTGCTTTTGAAACTACCAATCGGCAACCCGATTCAGGGTGAAAGCCGGATAACGTACTCCGTGGTCCGCGATACATTAGGTAGTCACCGTATCACCGCTACGTCAGGGACAGGACCGCGCAAGCGACCTCAAACTGGTAACCCATAGGGGGAGACCGGAGTGATCTGGTTGCAATTGGAAGTAAGGGCGCAAGTCTCAGCCCGCTTGATGATAAACCTGGTTATCTGGCGGCAAGGCGTTGGCTTCATACGGGCATGTGGCGTAACTAGACGGTCTTCTGCGCTCACCTCACCGGAGCCAGAGCGATCTAATGTGGTTAAAACTTTCTGAGGAGACGGGTTCGCCCGTTGTTATTAGCAACTTTAGTTGTAACCCCCAATTAAGTGTTATAAATACGTTTATGTTTCTTGTCAGGCAAGGTGTTTTAAATGTTCAAAGCTTCCACATGCCACTACAGTGTTCTCAGCGATATAATAGAACGAGTTTAAAAGAAATTCTCTCTCATACTGTCGAACACATTTGGACTCCGGTATATCTTGAGACGTTAGCCTCGGGTATATCCTGTAGTGCGGCTCTTGCACTTCAACCTCGTAGATTAAGAAATACGCAGTACCATAAAGGTATAGTGTTCCACCATAAGCTTTTATACAATCGTCTAGACAGCCCAGTTACTCTAGCAAATATTCAATTTCGTGTGCCTCCGTGACTATCGAGGAGCACTTATATACTTACATTTTCTGATGTCATTGCAAGAGAAATATCCTGTCCAATAGACCTCTTACCAAAATATGTCTTTAGTTTTATACCATATGTAAAGCATTACACATATTTAAAGATTCCATTAATTTATTTAATGATTTGGTTAAATCTCCTACTTCTTAAGATCGAACTAACTGTCGTCCGACTATTATATCGCTTTGTTATATTATTATACCATAGATACAGGGCCGACTAGGGTTTTTAGCGCTCTAGGCGAAAACTAATTCTGCGCCCCCATTAAAGTGCTTTCGGCTGGGTCTGCCGTGTATGGAACTATGGTATGGAATTGAACTTCGGACAAAACGTTTTAACAATTAATTTTATTCTATAACCTTTAATTAATGACTGGGATATTATGTAAATAAAACGAATGTCAATCTATATAATAATATATAAAACAAAGTCGGGTTTGTTCGAACACATAACTCGAGAACGGCTTGACCGATTTTCATGGTTTTTGATTTGTAGTATTTGTCTCCGTCCCGAAAAGCAGAATAACTATTAAAAACAAAAATTGGAAAATTGACGAAAAATTAAAATAAAAGTAAAAGTAAAGTAAAATTATTTATTTATTTATTTTATTTATTTATTTCCTTAATTCAAGATACAAATTACAAAGAAAATCCTTATCCTAACAAAAAAACAGTTTATAATAAGTGTATATATTATACCTAGCTTAGAAAGGAAATTCATCTTTTGACATAACGGTTTACCACCTCACTAGGTCTGAACCTGTGTTGAGGTGGTACTAACATCGATGAATTCTTTTGAGACGAGAGGGCAAATCTTATCTAATACTTAAGTACAATTTAAAATTTAAAGTTAAATTTAAAAACATCAATAAAGTTATAAACTAAATTAAATTTTATGACAATCTACTAAGTTATATGGAATAATAATTATTTTTTATATATTAGATATAAACACATATAAATATGATATATACCATATATAGATATATATTATTATAATATATATTATATATACCACATAACATATATATACTAATATTATTAATATATATTATATAACATATATATATATATATATATACTAATATTATATATAAATTCATACATATAATATGATAGTAGGTATATAAAATAGAGTTAATAAAATATAAATAAGTATGACGATCACACCTGAGACCTTAATAATTTTTCACAGTCTTCCCTAGATTTATTTAAAAGCCAAGTTGCCACCACTCTTCTAAACGTAGCGTAAGGTACGTCGGTCGTTTGAACGTCCATTGTCAGTATATTGTAAAGCTTTGGAGCTAGAAATGTATAATGTCTTTGACCGTACGTCGGTTCATTTTTAACTCCGGTTGTCTGTATCGATTTCTAGTGTCATGTCCGTGGTCCCGAAGTTTAATAGTCGCAGTCCTGTCATTCCTCTGGAAGTACATCAAGACCGCTCTTATGTACAACTGTCGAATGTCCATTACGTTGAAGTCTATGAATAACTGGTCGGATGGGAAACGGAGCGGTCTTCTATTAATAACCCTAATGAGGGCTTTCTGGGCCTTTATTGCCGGGTCAAGGATTGATTTAGCCGCTCCACCCCATCCTATCTGTCCGTATGTAATTATTGATTGCGCTAGTGCATAGTAAGTCGTTTTAAGCATAGATGGGCTAAGTATATTTCTAATATTTTTAAATATGTAAATTAGTTTTCTAAGTCGTGTCGCAGTCTGGTCAACTTGCTTGTGCCATCTCAGGAAGCCGTCTATCAGGATACCTAAGTATTTTATACATGACGTGCGTTCCAGCGGTTGGCACATGCAGTTTGTCCCTTCACAGTTGTGTAATAGTAAATGTTTTTCTAGTCCCGGTTGATTCCGCCCATCTATGCTAAAGGTCATGTATTTCGTTTTTTCTATGTTAAGCGTCAGTAGATGTTCATTTAGCCAGTCATGTGTCTGATTGAGTCCTTTCTTTGCCTTTACAAATACAGACTCCCAGGTGTTACTCTCAAACAAAAGCACTGTGTCATCGGCAAAAGATGCAATAACACCTGGTATTTCCTGCCTACAAAGGTCATCTATGTAAATCAAAAACAATATTGGTCCTAATGTACTCCCTTGAGGAACGCCGTAGTCAATATTCATCCAGTTACTTATTATTGTGTCATTTAGTTTCACTCGTTGTGTTCGTCCTGTAATATAACTTCGGAACCAGTCCAGTTCTATGTCTCGTATACCAATCTGCCGTAGTTTGTCTAATAGTTTTATGTGATGTACTGTGTCAAAAGCTTTGGCCAAATCAAGGAACACTCCAAGGCATTTTCGGTTCCTGTCAACATTTTTTGAAATAAATTTTGTCACTTTTAATATAGCGTCTTGGGTGCCCATGTTTGACCTAAAGCCGTATTGTCCTGCCGATAGTAGTGAATTGGTTTCCAGGTAGTCAGTCAGTTGTTTCTTTACGTGTCGTTCTATAATTTTGCTAAGTGAGTTAAGTAGAGATATTGGTCTGTAGTTTGTCAATTCCGTTTTATTACCCCCTTTGAAGAGCGGCAACACATTGGCTTCCTTAAGGTGATTTGGGAATAAACCATGTTCGATACTGCAATGAAGATATGCACAAGTGGTGGTGCGATTTCCTTAGCTGCAATTTTCAACATTTTTGCACTTATATGATCGGGACCACTTGCCGTGTCAGTCTTCAGTTCCTTGATTAGTGTCAATACGTCTAACTCTGTTAGTTTCGAGAGTCGAAATTTTTGTGCTGTCTTTAGCGTTGCGTTAGATCCCATTGCATCCGGTGCAGTGAATTTATCTAATTTAAACTTCATCGCTAGTCTCTTTCCCACGTTCACAAAGTAACTGTTAACCGTATTCGCTATGTCAGTTTTGTCAGTGTACTTTAAGCCATTCAAATTTATTTCGCCAATCGATGTCCTGTTTTGCTCTACGTTGCTAAGTTCTTTCACTACTGACCATACCGTTTTAGGGTTGTAATTGTTTTGTTCTATTTTCTGTCGATAATATGTCTCTTTTGACCTTCTTAAGATGTCGGTGCATATTTTTCTCTATTAATTATTGAAATATGTATTAATTAAAATAAAAGAAAAAAAAATCTCATACAAAATGTAAATTCGTGTTTTTCTCATGGTCAATTGTTTGTCGCATGTTCACGTGTCGGCAAATCATCCGCTTTATTTGTTCTTACGCCGGATAAAAAAACTAAAAATGTCGTATTCTATGGTTACGTATATCACAAGGTGCTTTAATGAATAGAATGAAACCGAGTGCATCCCATGCTGCACAATATGTAAATAGTTTAATTCAATCATGTCTTGCTGACACGCGATTAATATACTTAATTTTTGTAGTTTTATTTTTTTTTGTGTTATTTTCTTAATAAAGTAGCGAACTTAATATTTATTTTGTATTCATTGTATTACTTTCATAAAATTATAAATTAAGTTCAGCTAATCTGTAACACGACATTCATTGACAAACCTTAATATATCATGTTAGTTGAAAAAGTAGTTCTAACAATGGCTTTGCATTTCGTCTTTTGATTTGACAACTTATAGATTATGAAATCGAAGACTATCGCGGTTGTTTGACATTATAAATAGGATAGAAAACGAATTTACCGCGTGAAATTTGTAGGACCCGACGTTTCGGTGACGTTGCAGCCGCCGTTGTCTAGGGTAAACAGTTTACCCTAGACAACGGCGGCTGCAACGTCACCGAAACGTCGGGTCCTACAAATTTCACGCGGTAAATTCGTTTTCTATCCTATTTATAACTTATAGATTAATAAATAGAAATCTAAATTATTATTAGAAAAGCTTCTTAAGAGTTTTACATTAGATATCTATGGGGTTATAGGTTTTATAATAGAATTATTTATATGCTGTTCTCTCAATAACAAACAGAAACTCCTAGTTAGATTACAGATAGTATTTATGTTTTTACAACACTTAAAAAAATACACAATAAGTATTTGATATAGGATTATTGTTTTCTTAACTACGGTCCAAAAGTCACTTTGAAGTGCGTGGTTGCCGCCGCACTACAACCCTACGCTTCGCACTCCGCTACGCACAGCGAGTTTGCCAAACTTAGCAGTGTTACGTTAGGCCTTAGGGTATACTTTCCTATTTTCTAAGAGTACTTAAATAAAATAAAATACCCTTCACTTTTCATTACCTAGTAAATCGTCTACCTAAGCTAGTAGAACGCAGAAGTACTAAACTTTTATTTAGTTTATGTTTTTAAATCCTTAAATATAAAAAACTCAATTTTGCGCTCCCAAAATTTTGTGTCCTCGAAATTTTGCGCCCCACAAAATTTTACGCTTTAGGCGATCGCCTAGGTTTCCCATATAGACGAGCCGGCACTGCATACATACCCTTATATTATATTAAATTATGTAATATAAATATTATTATCCAATTACTAATAATATATTTCTGCTTTATATCCCCATTTTTTCCACTTGTCTATTAATAACGTGCTGCTGTTTTTCTGTTATATATTTAAGTGCTTCACGTAAGCGTTGTAAGCTTTCATAGATTAGTAAATTATTTTTGTGTATATAGGTTTTACAAATACTCTATCATGTAATTATTATCTGTAAGTTTGCTGTTAGTTTTACTGTAAAAATAAATTGATATAAATAACATAAAATTTCATTTAAGTATTGAGAATTGTCGTCATTTCATTTTCCATACTAACACCGCACTGTGGAGTATGTGTATGGAAAAAACCTGGCCAAAACTCGAAATTACCCATCGTACTAAATAATACTAACGGTTACATTCGGGTAATAACCATGGCAGTCGGGATATAACCATAGAATCCGAGCCGGGAGATAACCATGGTATCATATGAATGGATGATTTTCAAGGTCATATCCGATAACACGCTGTGCCGGCAGTCGCAACCTATTCTTTATGCAGATCGCAAGTTATTGTTGTATTTTGTTGATATTTTAAATAATGTGGTGTATATTGCTGTTAGGGATGTAGAAATTGAAAGTATGCACAATATTAATAGTAATTTCTATTGGTAATCTAATTTTATTATTGTCTTTTATATGGTTTAGTGAAACCCTAATTTACATATATAAACAAATCTTTTGTCAAAAAAAAACGCGTATCTTAAATGATGTTACAGGTGTTCCGGGTAACGCAGTTTATGTATAATAAAAGTTTAGCTCCTATAAAAATATGCAAGAAGTAATTGTGATTTTTTTATTTATTTTTTTGTTAACGTTATATAATAGACTGAAACAAAGATTTTTTAAAAGATTCTATCAAGCTTAGACCAATATTTATCCATTTTGCGACCGATATCTAACAAAAAAAGACCCTTTTTTACCAGTGACGCCCTAGAGTTATTTAAGCATGAACAAGGTCCATCAGCCTATTCTGAGTATGGAAAAGAAGTAAATGAGACATAATGATTGATGTTGTAAAAATATGTAGGTTGCAATTATTTTTAAATGTATATAAAAAACTGTTTTATTCTATTCTGAAAAGCTTTTTATTACAAAAATACCAAAAATTACTTTTGGCCAATATTTGAGGTAAATCACTCCTCCGTGCGCCGCCTGAAAGTAATTATTTCGTGCAGTTTTCGACGTTTACAATAATGAAAGTTATAAAATTTAAAATCACATTTCATTTGGCGCCCCAACGTAGGGCGTGAAATACGAGTATAATCTTACAGGAACTAAATGCTACTGTTATTATCTGTCTGCAACGAGATTCAGTGAGTGCTTTCGTCGTCATTTATTCTCACGACTTCTGCTTTCATCTGAGCTAGTTCTCATTGATATATTTCTTTTCTTCTCTATTGTCAACGTATCTAAAACAACATTATTTTTGTAACAAAACGTCTTTATTTTTGAAACAGGCAACATTCGCTTCTATCTGCTTAATACCCCAGTATCTTAATAGGATATCCCATTACGTAGGTGTTCCTCAGAGAGATCGCTTATTGCTTCAAGGGATGTTTGCGCTGCCAAAGCGTTTCCGAATTATGCCGAAATGCTATTAAAGCTTATCACGTCGATGTTTCCTGAACGTTTCAAATATTTATGGCGAACATGGGAAATGAGCTCTCAACTCCGCAGCTGATATCGGAGCGATTTCCAAACAGTGACCATTTAAGAGAATTCATGCATATATTTGGTGTAGCAAAAAATAAGTGCAGACTCAATATTTGTGACAGTAGCGATGCCTGGTGAAGTATCAAAGAAACTTATAGAAATAATAAAATGACTAAAAATTATTAGGATTTGCTAATATACTCAACAACTAGAGTTGTCAACTACAACGGGCGAGCCCGTCACCTCAGGATGTTTTAACGATTAGTCGTTGTATCTCCCTGGAGTGAGCGCAGAAGACTTGGACAAAACAGTCCACCGTCAAGCTCCGTCACGAACCCGTAAGAGGCCAACGTCTTAACCGCGAGATAGCCAGGAGTGTTATCCATCGGGCTTACACTCACGCCCTTACTTCTAATTGCGACCAGATTAATCCAGTCTCTCGATTGGTTACGAGTTCGAGGTCGCTTGCGCGGTCCTCTCCCTTGCGAAGCGGTGAAACGGTGTATACCGAATCTATCGCTGATCACGGCATCCTTTTCCCGGCTGTTCACCCAGGATCGGGTAGCCGATGGTCGTTTCAAGAGCAGTCGCCGTAAGGTCCGCAACCACCCCCGCTCTATAGGAAACAGTACTGCTTCCAGACTCCCCCGACTGTTAGTCAAAGTGCGCAATCGATTTGCTTATTCCGCACGGAGCGCAGACCGTCCAGGAGCACCAGAAGGTTGATTCCTAGTGGAAACTAACCCTAGGGCCAGATTTGTAGCATCATGAGATCAGACACTCATGCGGTCACCAGTACAAGTACTTACTAGGCCCAACGCTGGTTATTGCAGTAACAAGTCAGAACTTTTAATTCATCATGGCTATGGGGGCTATGGATCTGAGCATCTGCATCTGTGCTTGTGACTTCTATATGAGTCATTGATAAAAACTACACATGTCTTTCCTTCTCCGATGCCGTTAGCCATCTGAAGATTCGCAAGAGGACGTATGACCTTAACATGAGAACGACACGCAGGACCGGTGTAACAACTCCAATGCTGTCAAGAGTAGTTACATTGTGAATTCGCCTATAAATGAGGCCCTCCCCATAGGTAATTTGGCCCCCAAGAGTAGGAAAAACAGTCTCAGCAGCAGACCTGCAAACCTTCGTGTAGGAGCTGATATCTAGCCCTTCGAAACGTGCTTTTTGCAGTGGACTGTCACGACTCCTGCTTCGAGTGACTGCACCGTATAATGCACTGGGTGCATTGAGAATCTTGCCGCAGGGCGCACAACTTTACGGCGACACACCCATAAAGCCGGGTTAATGTGCCCAGCTCACGAGAAGCTCCGCTAAAGGGCAAATGCCCATCGGAAGACGACACGGCCCTTAGACAAGGCTTGTCGACCGAATCACGGAATGTGGTTAATTTCGATTAGGGTTTGAAGTTTTGGTATTTATTGTTTTGTCAATTCATTGCATTTATTTGAATAGGAATTATTTGATGAAATGTTATATTACTTACCATATATTTGATATGAATAACTTATTGATATTTCATGTCTACATATTTTTTTCTTTTTCTTTGTTTATTTCTCATAACTTTCTCTTTCTATCCTTTAGTTTGAGGTCTATTCTGATTGAGGCTGTTTGTTTTACTCGATTTACCCGAATTTTGCGTTTAATTTTAATTTATTATTGGAAATGCGATATTTTTTTTATTGGACCCCGGTTTTAACGGTTAAATCATTTATTGTACTATTAGAGCCCACTCCACCGTAGAACGGGTTAGTCCCAGTTGGGTGAAAGAATCAAATAAGCATGAGGTTACAATTTTGCCATTCGGTTTCTATTACTTTTTGTAGCCAAAAATCAGTGTTTCATAAAAATTAATTCTTTAAAAATAAATACTAAATATATTTTGATTGGCTATCATAATGCGTATAAAAAAGTCCGTTTCTGTGCTGTTGACTATTAAGGAGTTAACTAGAGCTGTCGACTACAAGGGGCGAACCCGTCAGCTCAGAAAGTTTTAACGATATTGATCGTTCTGTCTCCCGTGAGGTGAGCGCAGAGGACTCAGGACAAAACAGTCCACCGTCAAGTACAGCCACATGCCCGTAAGAAGGCAACGCCTTACCGCGAGATCACCTAGCAGGCCGATACTCACGTTCTTACTACCAGTTGCAACCAGATTACTCCAGTCTCCCGCCTGGTTACGGGTTCGAGAACGCTTGCGCGGTCCTCTCCCTTACGTAACGGTGAAACGGTGTATACCGAATCTATCGCGTACCACGGCATCCTTTGCCCGGCTTATTCACTAATGATCGGGTGGCTGAATGGTCGTTTCAAGAGCAGTTTCCATAAGGTTAACAACCACCCCACTCTATAAGAAATATTACTGTTCCCAGACTCCCCCGGCTGTTAGTCGGAGTGCACAATCTGACGCCCCACGGTGCGCGAACCGTCCAGGAGCTCCCGAATATTGACTCCTAGGGTAGACTGGACCGCAGGCCAGCGTCCTACCCTGGCTCTCCCTTCTGCGTGGAGGCCGCCGGACTGGTGTTGACGAGTGCGTTTTTCCGCTCCTATAAAACTGGGTCTTATTGGCCAAACGGCAACAGGGCCCATTAGCTCCCCCTAGCGAAGGACATCTTGGGTTGTCGACTACAACGGGCGAGCCCGTCACCACAGGGAGTTTTAACGATTAGTCGTTCTATCTCCCTGGAGTGGGTGTAGAAGACTTTGTACAAAAGACAATCCGCCGTCTAGCTCCGCCGCAACCCGTAAGAGACCAACGCCTTACCGCGAGATAGCCAGCAATGTTACCTGGCGGGCGACACTCGCGCCCTTACTACCAATTGTGACCAGATTTCTCCGGTCTCTCGATTGGTTCCGAGTTCGAGGTCGCTTGCGCGGGGGAGCTACAGGGCCCATGATGGGTTGGCCACGAAGACCCATGTGTTCAAGGTCGGTCATACTCACGGGTCAACACCCATCCGACGGCCTCCACGCACGGGGTGCGAACCTGGGTAGGACTCTGGCCCTGGTCAGTTTCCCCTGGGAATCAAACCTCTGACGCTCCTGGACGGTCTGCGAACTGGCGTAAGCCAATCGATTGTGCACTCCGACTAACAGTCGGGGGAGTCTGGAAGCTGTATTGTTTCCTATAGAGCGGGGGTGGTTGCGTACCTCACGGCGACTGCTCTTGAAATGACCATTGGTCATCCGATTCCGGTTCAGAGGCGGGCAAAGAACGCCATGGTCCGCGACAGATTCGGTATTCACCGTTTCACCGCTTCGTAAGGGAGAGGACCGCGCAATCGACCTCGAACTCGGAACCAATCGAGAGTCCGGAGAAATCTGGACACAATTGGTAGTAAGGGCGCGAGTGTCGCCCGCCAGGTAGCATTCCTGGCTATCTCTCGGTAAGGCATTGGTCTCTTACGGGTTGTGGCTTAGCTAGACGCTGGATTGTTTTGTCCAAAGTCTTAAGTCTAAAGTCTACGCTCACTGCTGGTCGATAGAACGACTAATCGTTAAAACGTCCTGTGGTGACGGGCTCTCCCGTTGTAGTCGATAACTCAAGTCGGAGTGCACAATCGATTGGCTTGCGCCGCACGGTGCGCAGACCGTCCAGGAGCGCCAGAGGTTTGATTCCCAGGGGAGGTCCTTCGCCCGAACGTCCTACCTAGGTTCGCACCTCATGCGTGGAGGCCGCCGGATAGGTGTTGACCCGTTAGTATGACCGACCCTGAACACATGGGTCTTCGTGGCCAACCCAGCATGGGCCCGTTAGCTCACAAAAAGTGAAGGACAAAAAGACAAGGACAAAAAGAAATATGCAGATCTGACTGCCAACCTCCACTAGTTGGAAAGGCACTCAAAGAAGATGAACAATACATTGATGAAATCTGTCGCCTAATATGTAACGTGTAATACGACACTGATAACCACTCAATTAAATTAGCATTGAATTACTCCACAAATATTCCGCTGTGTCTGCACTAAATATTACAGAATTCCGCAATCCATGTTTCTGGCCACTAGATCGTGGTTTTCTATAATTGGGGAGCCCTAATAAGGGGATTTCAATTCCAATTTTGGCTGAAGCTGCATTCCTCACGGCTGCGCCCGCGGCGACGTCGAGGCACCCCGTAAACGTGTTATTGGAAGTGAGCCCTCCGCGCAACCTGGCGGGCAATCATTTCCCCGCTAATTGGGTGATAAAGCTTAAGTGGATTCCGGGGCAGAAAGGCGTCACGTCGAGGGTTGAGCGATAACTATAGGAGCTCGCTTTTATCGACGCGACGACCTCCCGATGCCACTCAAACGCCTGCTCATAATTGGCGATGTCTTACTCTACTCTTTATTATGGAATGGCCACTACCGCTTATACGCCATTTAAGGTATATAATCGCTATTAACGCGCCCGCTATATTGTCGGAGTAAATGGCACTAGATTCACAAGTAAATATATTAAAAACTAGCTGACCCGTGCCCACTTCGTTGGGCGGTAAAACTTTTTACCTGTGATGAAATTATTAGTGTGGTTCGGTTAGTACTGAGTGCTATGATTTATTTCCTGACTTCCAAAATGAGGGTTATATTTTTACTGCATATGTATGTATGTATGTATTTGCATGCCAATTTGACTATAATACCGTTATTTGTGAGGGTCTTCTTGTGAGTGTCTTATTTGTGAGCGTATTATCTCTTTAACTATTTATGCAGTAAAAGGGAAAAGTCTTTTGTTTCAAATACTTGAGACGATAAATTTACTTATTTTGATAAGAATTCATAATTGTTGATAATATGAGCTAACGATTTAAATTATTTTTTAATATAAAATCCTACTTTTTGTGACTTAAATATAAAAGTTAGACACATGCTGTCGCTGACTTTTTTGTAGGCATTATCAAGCTCTACAACTTTTTTCTAGAACTTAATCATATATCTTTCATCGTTAAGGCAGCGTTAGTTAGAAACGTTTTTGTTCGACCGCTTATTCTCCGACTTACTTTGCAAATCCGACTACCACGAAAAAGTCTTTTTATTTTTCGGATTAATATATAGCCTACGACACTCACAAATGACGTGGCTTTCTATTGGTAAAAGAATTTTCAAAATCGGTTTAGTAGATCCAGAGATTACTTCCTACAACGTCACAAACTATACCTCTTTATAATATTAAAGTATATAGATATAGATAAATATAGATATAGATAATCAAAAACACGACTTCCGTTTCAGAAAGATAATTTTCATGTCGTTTTTTTTTGTGAAATATTGGTAGTTTATGTATTTATACATATAAATATATATTTCCGGAATATACTCAAACAGGCATTTCAATTGACAATAAACACGATATGTTTATGATAATGTTTTGACATTTGGACATTTAGACATCTACTTACTTGATATTTGGACAGTTAAGGTACACTTTGAATTATTCATTTTGCTAAATTAATAATCGTTACTTTCGTTTTATACGCTCGTAATATTCGTTACTGACCCTATACGTTTTATTCCTGGCGGCCGCGAAGAAAATTAACGAAAAAAAATGTCAAATGATGACTTCTGTAACCAACAGGTTACACGGAAAATTATTTCGAAGACGCTGCTTTCTCCTAATATGAGAGCATCGGGTCATCGCACGTATTCTATGACACTAGGAATGACATTGCGATTCTAACAGTACCACACACTTCACTCGGTTCAAGCGTTTAGAATTTATGATAGAATAACGAAACGGAAAACATACATAGATGAACCCTGAATAAATTATACTCCTTTTTTGTTTGGGCAGTCGTGTAAAATATAGTTGTTAGTCGGAATTAGCTATTCCGCCAAAATATTAAATAATTGACCTCTCATCCGGATTTTAATCATTGGTAAATAAAATCAAATCATTGTCTTCAAAATCTTATAAATAGTATTTTTATATATCAGTACACAAAACTTTAAATACACGCTATTGCATAGTTTGATTAAACAAATCATTTGTCAAAACTTGACACAATTTCAAACACTGACAGGGTAGTATTAAGTTATGCCTACCTCTGGAAAAAATAGACTCATTTCAACTCAATCCGACGAGTATGGCATTAATATGTACGAGCATGGTAACCTAAACAGGAAATAAAGCAATCAGCCTATGCGTATTCTCAGAGAGCCAGGTGGCTCTGAAAACCCTAAACAAGAGGACTGTCACACACGAATTAGTCTGGGGAATTACCCTCACAATCCTCATTGAAATGACTTCCACGGACATAGTAACCCTTCAGTGGGTACCACGACGCAGTAATATATATAAGGAAATGAGGAAGCAAATGCTCTGGCCAGGAAAAGGTCTTCGCAATCCTCCATAAAAAATCCTGTTAAAACATTCCAGCAAAAAGTGTCTGGACATACAACAGGAAATGTACTGGTGGGACGCACCCGGAATGAGGAAACCCTACGCCCGGGTAAACCTGCCCTTCGCATTACTTAAACTGGAAATAAGAAGAGTATCAGTACTAATGATAGGAAAAACGCCTTACAATAAGCAAAAGAGGATTGATCCTTTTTGCTTATTGTGGTATCTGCTTTGCATATTTTGTGCGTCACGCTTTAGCTGATTTGAGGCTAATTAGACTATTCATAGGACCGTATCGGACTCCTAACAAACTGCTCACGGCTCTGAACGTAATTACATAGTACTATGCCTCAGTGAGGTAAGTGGACTACCGAAGATGTCAAACCAAACGGGCGAACGCGTCACCCCTGAAGTAATATCAGCATTAGATCGTTCTGTCTCTCATGAAATAAGCGTGTAAAACTTAGCAGACAAGAACAATTTACCGTCTAACTACGTCGACAACCCGTAAGAAACAGCGGGCCGACCTCACGCCTTTACTATCAGATTTCGACGGATTACTCCGTCTTCCAGTCTGGTCCTGGATTCTAGGTCGCTTGCGCGGCCTCTACCTGACGTTAGTGGTAATTCAGTTTCGAATCCATCACTGACCATGGTGCCGGAGGCCCATCTTTCACACGGGTTTGGGTGGCCAAGTGGTCGTTTCAAGTAGCTAACATTAGATCGATAAACACCCCCGCTATTTAGGATACATATCAGACCATTTCCAGACCCCCGGCTATTCGCCGGAGTGCACAGTTGATTGGCTAACGCAAACCGCTTAGCAGCGCCGGAGGTGTTCCTTCAGAGGATTCGATCCAACCTATCCAGGTCACAGGAGACAGTTGGGCGATGTCGACTACAACTGGCGAACCCGTAATCCCAGGCTGGTATAACGATATGTGATCGTTCTTTCAGCCGTGGGATGAGCGTAGAAGACTTAGAGATAATACAAATCTACTGTTTAGCTAAGCCAACATGCCCGACAGAGGTCAACGCCTTACGGCGAGGTGCCAGGAAAGGTACCTAGCGGGCAGTCTCTCCCCATGACTACCAGTTTTGTAATTAATCATCAAGATACCTTCTTCCTGCCGACTGTCTACGGGCCCAAAGTCGCTTACGCGGTCTCTACCTATTGTATTTCAGCGGTAATTCAATAATAATTTATCGCGGACCTGGGCGTCCTTTGCCCGTCATACCACTCGTGATCGGGTGGCCGATAAGTCGTTTTAAGAATGGCATGACAACATGTCAACATTTACCCCCACTGCTAAGGAGACAGTATATTTCCATAGTCTCCAGACTCGTTGATCAATTAGTCAGAGTGCACCGCCGATTGGCGTACCCGAAAGGTGCGCAAATCGCCCAATAGCGCCGGGAGGCAATCCCACCAGGAGAAACCGATCCACCAGCCGCGAGGCCTAAGACGCGAGAACCTTACCCGGGATAGCCTTCTACACGAGGAGGCTTCCGAGTAGGAGTTGAATCGTGAGTAGGGCCCATGCGAGAACAAAAAGGATCGTATGTCCCAAGATGCACGAAACCATTCACTACCCAGACGGGTAGCGAATGGTTTCTCCTGAGACTCAGAGACAGGATTGACAGACCTTTCGAGGAGTTTACCGGCTGGGAGTTAAACCGTGAGTTGGGCTGACCAAAAATAACGAGCAAGGTCATATGGCCCAAGTTGCAAAGGGAATGTTAACTGCCGCAGATCGAGGACAATCAAGACCACCGTGAGCGTCCACAGCTCGGACTCCTTGGACGCCACAATGATTCTCTACAGACGCCGGAGATATCAGGCGGTTGCTACACCATCAGCCGTTTTCCCCAGGAGAAACAAAGAAGAGCCACGAGTGAACTGATTTCGCAACGGAAAATCCCGATGACTTTGCAAAAATTAAAAAATATGAAGGTATGGAATTTGACGGCAATTAAACGTATAAACTTTGCCTGTGAATTTCCCTCCAAAATGAGTGCGTAAATCTAATATCGCACCGCGTGGCGTCAAAATTACTTTTTCCCTGTGAAAATTATTTTCCACAGACCCGCCGCCAGTAAAGGGAGAGGTGTAGGGAAACAATCCGATAATTAACCGAATATAATATGGTTAGCGGCCAGATGGCGTACCTATCGTAACGTTTATCCTTATTACCACAGACAAATTTCCCCTCTTAACAGTATTTTATCTGTGGCAAAAATAAAACGAAATGGTTATGGGTTTTATATTATTATTACATCCATAATTTTCGATATTATATAGATTTTGGGTAACCCATCACTACACTAGATAGCGTTGTATAACAATTAAGGAAAGATACTCATAAATACAATAGAAACAATCCCTTAATTAAGAGTGAAACCACGACAATTGAATAGCATGGTAGAATACTGGTAGTAGAAAAAGCGGTGGGCTAAGACTCTTTTAGCCATGATGAAGCAATCACTTCCAAAGAAAACCAAGACCCTACTTGATATGAGCAAGAAGAACCATAGAACCACTATCGGTCTCCTCACCAGACACACGACCCTTAGCGCACATCTAACAACCTTGGCTTGACCAAGAGCAAGGACTGCCGAATATGTGGCGAAGAACCTGAAGACAGCATACACATCATTGGTCGCTGCCCAGGCATCGCCGCAAAAAGACACAGTTTACTGTGACAAGCCTTGAACCCAGCGATCTGCCTAACTTGAAGGTCAGTGATCTGGATGGACTGGTAAGCAGTATCGGGCTACTAGCAGACCACTGACCAAACCACAAAGTGGGTAGTTACCAGAGATCTTATAGATCCAGTAACATCAAGGGCTGGAAACAAGCCCCCCACCCTGTTACTGCTACTACTACTATTAAAACTTGTTTAACGTGAAAACGCTTTCTAAATGGCTTCCATAGTAAAGTCCCTTATATATACTGAAACATGTAAGTATATTAAAAATAATGAAAAACACGACTGCCGTTACAGAAAGTGAACTATTGTATTTATATTTATTCTTATTACGGTTTTTTTTATAAAATATGTGTGGTTTATATATTTATCCATATAGATACATTTATATTCCTGGAATGTACTCAACAGACCTTTCATTTGACACTAAAGGCCTCGCCAAACAGAACGCGTATTTAGCGCGCGTCAGAGAGCTACAGCTTAAATCCTGACGCCGCGCATAGCGCCGAGTTGTGTTGTACTGTAGCGGACTCTGACGTCGCGCAACGCTTTGACACCGAGCGTTGTATTTGTTAAATAAAAATAAAAGCGGCCGACGTACGCGTTAAAATATTATGACTGAAAAACTGATAGAATATTTTCGGAGACACCCCTGACTATATAATACGAATGATAATAAAATTCAAATGAAAACATGGCAATAAAATCAAAATTGTGGGAAGAAATTTCAAAATAAATTAATATAACTAATAAGTAATTTATCAATCTGTTTATTGATTATTCAAATAAGTTACAAATTTTTCAAGAATTTCATGTAATTCTTCGAATAAATCTTGCGAAATACGAAAGTATATAAAAAAACGATCTTCATGTCATTTAAGCTCCCGAAACAAACGGTGATATTCTCCTAATTCCTTTCTCCTTTTATTAATGTCGTGTACCCATACTCTTTTTATCTGCGATCATGTTAAAGCGGACAAAAGTAATAATTCTTCCACATTTGAAACACTTGAATCACTTGACATCTCAACAACAAAGTATGCGTCAATATCTAGTCGATTTCAGTGTAACATCCAAAGTACGCGACGTTAAAACGCGACGCTAGTTACGCTTAACGCGGCGCTAGGTGCGCGTTCTGTTTGGCGAGGCCTTAAACACGATATATTTATGTTAATTTATTGACATTTGAACATTTGGATATTTACACAACTACTTACTAGATACTTGTACAGTTACGGTACTCGAGATGACATAATGATTCTAAAAAAATCATACATTTCTATATCGGTTAAAGCGTTTATGGTGGAATGAAGAAACGGAAAATATACATAGATGAACCCTGAACACATTACACTCCTTTTTTGTTAGGCAGTCATGTAAAAATACCACTGTGTGATGCCTGTTAGTGCACTGACGCCATCGTGCGCTACGCCATTAAGCGGGGAAGGTGGGGAGGAGGGGGTGGGGGGGGGTCGAAGTAGATACTCGAAACTCACTATGCGCGACCAAAGAGTCATAACTCGGCAACGGAAAGGATTGAACAAGTTACATGTGCGTCGTCGTTTGGATATTGAGAGTATCTAAAAGAGGTTAGCTAAGCAGGAAAAAAATGAGCTGTCGAGTGAAAAGTTGTGCTTGGTGATTTTTTATTTTTTTAATTTTCTTTACATTTTTTTTATTCAGGAAAATAACAGTGTATAAAAGTAAGTAGACAAACAAGATAGATATACAAATTACACCAGAGACAATTTTCCACTAAATGTTAACATCAAGATTATCTAAATGATAAGAGACAGAAAAAAAAACGAGAAAAGAAAGAGGATAGGAAGGGAGGGGCTAGGGAGGGAAGGGGGAACATAGGAAAAAAAATACATTATGTTGATGGGTGTCCACGTATTTAACAAATTTACCAGTACGATATTTGAAGTTGAGACAGGTACGTTGGTATGAATAAGTACAAGTGCAAACAGTAGATAATAAATAATAATATTATTTTAAATAATAATAATTATTAAATTTTAAATATTAAGTGTTAAATATCGCCCTCTTTAACAAATTTCTGTGGTGATAATTAAAAAAATATTTTTAAATTGCTTGTTTCAGTTAATGCCGCGCAATGACATACGTATTCAGCGTCATAGGCAACTCGAGCGCTCAGACCGGTTCGTAACGAATCAAACGTGGGCTAGAACTTATCAACAGTACGAGTGACGCGTTTTCGTGAGCGCCGTACACTTAACCCTTCCTATACGAGTTAACCATTTTTGGTTAGACGCTTACAAACGCTAAGATTTGAGCTAATCAATTTTGGTTAGGGCGCTCCGCGCTGCGTAAAATGCGATTCATTACTCGAATTGCGATCCTATCCGCGTATAAAGTATGCGATATCGAAAAAGTCGAACGGTCGAACTCTAGTCGACGACTGTTAGTCGATAAATTATTTTTAATAATCAGTTTCGCGTCGTCGCCCGCGCGCGGCACCCGCGAGCCGCCGTCCGGCCGAGTCGCCGAGCCGCCAACGCCCGAAGTGTCTATGATTTTGTGATTTTCGTGTTATTATTGTGCTATTTCCTGCAAAACCGTAAGTGATTTGCATTCTAGGGAAGATTTCCGAAAGAGAATTCTAATTTGGGACAGCTCATCTGCTTTTTTTCACGTTTTATCGCGTAAAATAGTCTGACGTTAGCTTTGCAAAAAATGTTCGTTTCTTTTCCCGAATTATGACGAAAAATCGCGAATTATGACGTAATATTCGTTTAATTCGCTTATGAAACAGCTATTATTTGATTTACATCGTATATAATCACAAAATTGGCTATATTTTGCTCAATTCAACTTGATTTATAATTTGACATCAGACATCGGACATTCGGAGAATACATCGATTTTTTCTTGGCTGAGTAACTAAATGTTTTTGTATGCAAATAAGTAAAACAAAATATAAGTTATGGTAAAGTATTTAATAAAGAACATAACTGTATTTACAGTTTTTGCATATTTTACGTATTTTGTGATAAAAACATCGAAATTATTTGAATACGCGACTTTTTTTCAGTTCGCGAACTTTGTAATATTTATTCATTATTATCTTGATTGTTTTACGAGATAATCTTACAATGTTTTATATTTCAAATTTCAATGCGATCATTTTACAGTTATTCTTTTTATGATCCGTATAGTGGTTTACAAGTTATAGTCGTTTTACTCAAGTTCATTTACTTGCGCCGAATTTACAAGCGAAAATGTCGCCGGCGTAAGTGACAGCTGATTTTTACTTCGCGATTGGAAGGGTTAAAGCGTTGAGTGCTCTTTCGCACTTAGCCGCGGGGACAGCCGTTCAATCGAGAGAGAGAGAGAGAGAGACGGCACGACGTATAAGCTCTCGCGAATGAGCGACGATCGAAACTAACGGTCTATTATTGAAATAACGAGTCGTATGCTAGTTTGTGAACGTCTCCTACGACTTTTCCTTTCTTTCATATAGGTATATAATTTTTACCTAAATCACAATAAATTGTATGCAAAACGCCATTGTGTTTTGCGTGGGATGATCGATCAGGTACTCTGTAAGAATGCTAAGCTCTTTCATGAAGCCTTTTGTGCAACTCGTGAGCCACAGGGACAATTTCCACGCCACTCAAGGGTTAAAAGTATCTGATTCTGACGGCGTAAATTTATTATTGATTGATCACAATGTTATTTACCGGCGGGTAAGTTCTTCCGTGCCGGTGCTTACGAGCCCTTTGTGAATTCTGAATCGCAAGCAATCAGCGCGCAACAAAAAACGTCTGAGTCCCCCCATTACCCGTGAGATATACTTAGCCTTTGATGAATTTATGTTTTGATTGCAATGTCATTCAGCGCTACGTCTGGGGGAAGTAGCTTTTCAGGGGACGGTATAAAATTTCACGGACTATTAGAGTATCGCGCGCATTTAACGCTACATTAACAGACCGCCCGGGATGCTTATTTAATGATATTTTCGCGTCTCGTCCCAGCATATTCGTGGCTGGTCGTTGTTAGTCAAAAATAAATTGAGGAAATAAGTGCAAAATGAAATTATTATGACACTGATAATTAAATTTCATTTTTCTCTTATACCCTTTATCCGCGCGTTAGGCAGGGGGAAGTTCCCTAACGCCGGACGGCACATAGCATCGAAAACTAACAGTATCTTGACAAGTCGCGGCGCGATCGATACAAAGACGTAGGAAAAGGAAAAGCGTATGCTTCCCCGCACCCTTTTCTCTCTTAGGAAACTATCTCAAATTTGCAGAACGAATAACGTTCGTAGACGCGTTGAAACACTGGATAACGTCAGATTCCTGAAGTTAATCAGTGTTGGGCGTGGTCAGTAATTGTATGGGTGACCGCATGAGTATTGCCACGTGTTATTACAAGAAGCCGGCCGCCAGTAAGATAATTCTCCCGTTACCGTAACAGGTATAAGAGATAAAAATATAAAACAAAAAAAATGTAGTGCAATACTTTCTTCAATGCTGAGGTGCTTCTGGCTCCATCGATTAGTCCAGCTTCAATGACATATGACTAATAAAATTATTGTTAAAAAAACTTAAAATATCACGCATTAGCAGAAATGTGAACTAAAAAGCCAAAAATTATTTTGAAATATACGATACTGTTCAAGAGCGATGAAAAGTACCCTAACTCAAAACAGTTATATGATTTTGTATAACTTTAAAATAAGAATAAAAGGATTGACAAAAAAAGAAACGTGGGGTGCTTCTAAATTTGTTTTTAAAATAATACTATATTTACAAATAACTAACGATTTAATATTTATAACAATTGATATTATGCACCCCATACTTTTTCAAAATCTAAGTATTATTCTTGTTATTCGCTTTATTCAAATTTTAGGCTTATTCAAAATCATTTAACTATATTAAGTTTTGGGTACTTTCTAACGCTGTTAAACAATTTCTTTATATTTCAAAATTATTTCTTGCTATTTATTTTACTGCTATTAAAGCGTGTTTTTTTAACTACATATTTTTTAATTTAGTCTAGTTTTTTTATTAAATATATATTTTTTTTAAAATAAGGACCATATTTACTGTCATTAAATGGCCAGTCATATGACTGACAAGTAAATTAGTCATTTTTTGTTTTCATGCTGATGCTCCTGGTCAGGACATTTAGTCAAAATTATAAAATTATTGCAATGTCAATGTGCCAAATTTCAAATTATTCAGATGTTAGGAATTTAGTGAAAATTAACTTGAGGGATTCCGTTACATTGATAGATAGATAGATAGATAGATACATAAAGGGTCAAACTATTAAAAGCGTTATAACAAGAACTACGATTATTTACGATGACAATACGACAAACGACAAAAATGATCTAAAACAACGACACGGCTAAAACGACATCGGACCTTGCTTGCCCTATCTGCGGGAAACAATATAAACGAATAGCATGGTTAAACAAACACATTGCTGGGCACGATGATAGCGACGCTGCACGTCAGTGTCTTAAACTGTCGCAAGGAGTCACGGACAGAGTTGAACCTCATATGTCCCTTGACTCCACATCTGCCCGCGGTTTGTCACCCGACCGGTCTCCTCTACCCGCGCAAATCGTATCCTTCCCTCCTCTAAAATTCCCTTCACTTGCGAAAGAGGACTGGGAATTTCATAATAATAATTTAACTTCTATTCTTGACCACTCTGTGAACCGTAATGCCCCTGCCAGCGTCCAGCTGTCGTCCTTCCAGGTGGCGGTCCATGAATACTTCTCGGGTGTTTACCCAAAATCTACCCATGTCGACCCGGTTCACAGAGAAAACGCATTTAAGGCAAAGCTCCGTAGGCAAAAGCGGCTACTTCGTCGCCAGTTACGTGAAGCCAAGAAAGCCGGGGATAAAGCCCTCTGCCACAACTTCTCGCGCGCGTACCGCTCTATACTAAAACTCATACAGAGCGTAGCAACGCAAAACGACAAGCGCAAGGCAGCATTTCTCAAATCCAAAGAGGAAGCCCGGTTTGACAAAAACCGTTTTAACTTCAGCAAAACGGTTTTGTCTGCCGCCAAGGGAAAAATCCAAATCCCGGAAGAAATGGCCACGGAATACTTTTCGACCACGTATGAGGACCCAATGCGGCTCCATAATTACAGCCCTCCGCCGGGCATTACACCTCCGCCCCTGCCTACGGTAGCTTTTGCTT
The DNA here is from genome assembly GCA_944548615.1 of Micropterix aruncella. Classification (NCBI taxonomy): domain Eukaryota; kingdom Metazoa; phylum Arthropoda; class Insecta; order Lepidoptera; family Micropterigidae; genus Micropterix; species Micropterix aruncella. The sequence continues at coordinate 5,060,170 of OX155961.1, read as the reverse complement.
CTCAACCTCCATCTCTAGATGAGATTCTTAATCAAGTAAAGAGGAAGCCGTCGGGCTCTACTCCGGGTCCCGATGGTATTCCCTATTTAGTATACAAAAAATGCCCCTGCCTTCTGCAATATTTAGGATCCATCTTCCGAAATATATGGAATAGCGGTGTAGTCCCACAGAATTTTGGCCGAGCGACAGTCATCTTAATTCCGAAGGTCCCAGTTTGCACCGGACCAAAGGACGCTCGGCCCATTGCTCTCACAGACACTGTGGCCAAAATCTTTTTTAGCATAGTCCACACGAGGATGAGCGAATTCATGCACCGGAATGAGTACCTTGGAGTATCAGTTCAAAAGGCTTCATGCGTGGCGTCTCGGGCTGCCTCGAGCACAATTCTCTCCTGGCTGCTGCCATCAAAGATGCGAGACAGCACGAACGCCAAATCAATGTATGCTGGCTCGACCTAGAGAATGCCTTCGGGTCAGTCCGACACAGTCTCCTCCACTTTGCACTCCGCTGGTACAACTTCCCACCAGTCGTTCGTGACATTGTAGCCTCCTACTACAACTGTCTGACTTTCCATGTTAAAACGCAAGAATGGACTGCCCGCTCTATACCTTATTCAATTGGACTATTTCAGGGCTGTTGCCTCTCCCCGACGATTTTTAATATAGTTTTTAATATACTGCTGGAAAGCCTGACCCAGTTTGACAGGAAGTGGGGCTACCGTTTTAAAACAGACGGCCAATACACCTCGTCGTGCCTCGCTTTTGCCGACGACCTAACTTTCATCACCAGAAGCCCCAAGCAGCTTTCCCTGCTATTACAGAAACTGGAGCTTTTCTGCGACTGGTCAGGCTGTATAAAAGTGAAGCCCTCCAAATGTTTTTGCCTTGGACTCGCCCGCATGGGCACAAAATTTACATCCTATGACCCTAAATTGGTCTATAAGGGCTCTAATATCTCCCTTATAGACCCAAACAATCATTTCAAATTCCTCGGCAGAAAAATCACCCATCAGGGAAAAGACGTCTCGGGCGATCATGTTATAGAGCATTTCAAAAGTTGCCTGGCGAAAATAGATGCCTTGCTAATTTCTGGCCCTCGTAAGGCCTGGATCTATGACAATTATCTAACGTCACATTTGTCATGGCCCTTTCTTATTTACGATTTTACCAAAACCCAACTGTCCCGTCTAGATGCGCTGGTGACAGCTAGTTTAAAATCCTGGCTGTCCTTAGCCAAACCAGCTGACCCCTCGACTCTCTTCAGGTCCAAACAAAATTTTGGGCTAGCGCTTAAACTGCCCTCTCTGCTCTACGCCAACTCCAGAATAACCAAAAATTCGATTCTGTGCAATTCCAAAGATCCGGCAATATCGAAGCACGTAATGAGTGGCCGTAGTGATTCAAATGATCTACAAGCCCGCGTAGACTTCCACAAAAAGTTCCTTACTGGAATCAGCCAGAATGGCACTGGTCTGGGGTATGGCAGTACAACCACGAGCGACGTGGACTTGAAGAAGTCTCTTTTGCGGGGAGATTACGACAGCAAGAGTATGGCTCATGCTATTGGCCTTCAATGCCAGCATGATTGGACAACAATTGGGGACTTTTGCATTCCGCCTCCAATGCACTGGAAGGTAATGCTCTATGACTGGACGCCAGAGATGCTGAAATTTTATTTGAATGCCTTTCAGCATACACTTCCAGACCCCAGTAACCTCGCTCGTTGGAGCTTTGCCGAGGATAGTTCTTGTCCCCCCTGTAGCAATACCCCTTGCACAGCTAGACACATTCTAGCTGGCTGCAAGGTGGCCTTAGATCAAGGACGGTACACTTACCGCCATGACAAAGTTCTCGCTGTTATTCGCGAGGTAATTAGTCTCTCAGTGGCTCGTGCCAACAAGGCTTTGACAGTATCCTCCAAACCCCCAATACAGTTTGTGCGGGATGGCTCTAAAGGCAAAAAACATTTAACTACAAAACCTTTCTCAATAATCGAGAAAGCTACAGATTGGATTCTGGAGGTTGATTCGGTCTCTAAGCAGTATAAATTCCCTGAAAGTCTCGGATGCACAGCCCTCCGTCCAGATATAACTCTTTACTCTCTATCTCGGAGGGTGGCTCTTATTGTAGAATTAACTGTTCCATGGGAATCAAATATCCCAAAAGACCACGAGTACAAATTAAATAAATACCATGATCTTGCAAATGCCGTAACCCGGAACGGCTTCACTGTTCACCTTCACGCGGTGGAAGTTGGCGCTCGTGGCCTGCCAGCTAAATCTCTATTTCACCTCTTTAAAGATCTTGGCCTTTCCAGAAAAATAATCAACTCTTTCTTAGAAAAATTATCTAAAACTGCGATTTGCGCATCTCAAATTCTATGGCTTCGAAGGGGGAGTGAATGGGTGGTAAGGTGACGCTCACATGTGGCAAGACAGCTGTCCTAAACCTACCACAGCCGGTTCGTAAGTCCGGAATCCACTGCTCACCCCCCAGAAGTGTAAAAAAAATAGTATTGTGATGGGCCCGACTCCGGTCGGTAAATTCCATGGCAGCTCCGTTTGTATTTATTGATTATAGTTCCACCTCAATACAGGTTGATTAATAGCGAGGTGGTGAAACATTATAAGCCACAGAGATGAATCTCCTTTCAAAGCAAGGTTTAGGATATGTACACTGATTGAAATATATTCTAGTGTTTAAATAAGGAGTTTTTTGTATCTTGTGTTTGGAATTACCGATAAATAAATAAATAAATAAATAAAATAACAATACTATAGGCAATTTTTACCTCATATATTAAATCCATTTTGGCACTACGGTTACCACATCTACGCGGATGATTAATTTCGTCTGTTATATATAATTATGTTATTTATGCTTTATATTTTGTTTTTATACACATATTTTGTATGTTATGTCTAATAAGTGTAATATTTTTAAATTGCGATGAAGGACTATTGTCATTGTTTATATTTTATTAAAAGACTTTAATGAGAGAAAAATCTCTTAAAAAAGTCATAACAGGTTTCATTTAAATAAAATTTAAAAATACTGTCAGGCCCAGTCGCAAGACTCATAGGCAATAAACGAGTGTCATCATATGTGGTAACTGGAATGCATCATATGTGGTATCAATTGTTCACTGTGGCCACGAAAAGCCTGAAATTGATCCATAATTGCCACGATTTCCAAGTTATCGATTACCTTAAATTATATATCCAATTTTCTAAAGCATGAAGAATTTTTTAAAGCATAAGGAATTTTCTAAAGCATTAAGAATATTCTAAAGCATAAGCAATTTTTTTTTAAACATGAGCTCATTTGAAGTCAGGTTTTGTTTTGATTTCATTAGTAAACTTCCATATTACCCACTGAGATTAGGTAATGTGAATAAATCTAAAGCGAAAGAATGCTAACAATGTACAATTCAGACTTCTAATGCACTACACACATTGTAAGCTTTGCCACACCGATCCGGCTTAATATATAGTCCTGTCCAAATAATATTAATAATATTTAAGATATTTGCCCTAGAACAAATGACAACTTAGTTGGTCGTGATAAGTCCGATCATCACAATGTAAGCGTGATATAACTTGCTGTTAGCTTATTAATATTTATGTTAAATTTTATACCTTGTTCAAGTATATTACCTATGTTTCGTGGTATGCATGTTGCAAACATTCTAAATTGCCATGATAAATATATAAGTAGTTAGTGGGCACGATTGCGTTTCTTTGTGAACTAAAACTGACATTAGTTCAAAGAGAACGAGATAGAACAATACGTTAGAGCGGAATATGACACCAACGATCTTCGATAAAAACTATCTTCCGAACTTATTATACTCGTCCGAATAAATTTGAACACATTTCGTGCGGTGTAAGATTCTGATGATTAACTTTCGTGGGTAGTTTCAATGCGAAAAAATGACAACCGTTCATTTCACATTCCACTCTAGCGTATGGTTCTGTCTCGTTCACACGAACTAATTTCAGATTTGAGTACACGAAGAAACGCAATCGAGCCCAATACCTCTCCATTTGCTCTTAAAAATTAAAATACAGAAATTCGAGCTTATTTCCACATGGAAATCTTGCATCTTGCAACTAACCTAATTACAGTGTAGTGGTGCATGCGCACGTTATATAAAATAAATATTATTAAACAATCAAGTTTGTCTGCTTAACATATAAACAACTATATTTAAAACTGAGAATGCCGGAGCAGAGGAATGTGAAAATAAAGGAGAGAAGAGAAAGGAAAAACTGGTCACTTCTTAGAAAGTAGTACTTTTTGTGGCGAGTCTTGTTCTGTTTTTTTATATATATAATAAGCCAGTTATCATGAGTCCCTACTCTTGTTATAATTATTGAGTGGTATAATTCATTTTTATACCGATAAACATTTTTTGTTTCATAGAAACAATTAATAATTAAATTTATAACAAAAATATAAAGTCTCCTTAAAACTATTTGAGCTGCTGCTGAGCAGATAGTCAAAAGATAAAAACGAATAGTCAGTCATAAAACAGTCAAATTAGAAATTACAACAATAGAAATTGATATTTTTTCACTCCTCACCCAACCACTCAACACGTTCACAAACACACATGAACACACACACACAGACACACATCGTAAACGAAAGCATCTTACGTAGTAATAAAATTTTAGGTAATTTAGTTTCATTAAGTAACTAAACGTTATTTTCTGTAATTTCATTGAAATCCGTAATCGGTTTTATGTTTAAGTAATCTATAGTTTCTTAATGTAAATTACTGTGTTAATAATACTGGGAGATTTCTAAACAAAGAATAAAGAATAAAGATAGGGGGGGGGGGTAGAATAGAAAAAGGAGCGCCATAGTAATAGTGAATCAAAATGATTGGGTTTAAAAATGTAATTAGTAAAAAAAATACATTTATTATAGCGAACTATTCAGGAAAAAATAGAAAATTTTATATTGTCTATATCCTTTACACAATAAATTGGGTTCTTAACAAAAAATAACCTGGACCTTTTTTTGAAATGAACATCTCTAATTCCTCTGATGCACAATGGAACCTTATTATAAAAATGGTTAGACTGCTACAGGAGGCTATTTCTAACCTTACTTAGTCGTTCTTTGTAAAGACACAAATGAACGTCCGATTGTTTCAAAGTAATACTGATAGTTTTCCTTTCATACACGAGACTTATCATGACATGATATGACAATGATTCGAAAGAAGGCGAGTTTTATATTTTTGCTGGGAGATCATTCCAGAGTCTTGCACCATGGACACAGAAAGAGTAGGAGTAGAAATCAGTAATATGAGTGATTAGATTAGAAATTATCAGGAACTGACGGAAGTATGAATCCATGAAAAGTTAATGCTTCGAAAAGCTCTTGGAGATAGGATGGTGTTGATTGGGAGGGAACACGATAGAGGAGTGCAAGTATATGAACATTTCTTCTTTAGCGTACTGGTAAACATTTTAAATGTGCCATATATTCGGATATAGATGTATTCCGAAATATTCGTCTTGCCAACACGGTACATACGAATCCAAATCCACCTTACTAATACAGTGTATAACAAGGTCGATAAAATGGACCGATTTGCGATCTAAACTAGCGATAGGCCGCTGCTTTGAGTCTAATCACGTCGCCTGCAATGCCGGTCGAGTGTGACCAAATCCCTTAATGGCCCATAAAAGTCTCGCTGTAAGTGATATTTCGGTAAAATAAAACAGATTAATTGCCGCTCGCCGATAAAGCTGCAGCCGCCATAACTCACAACCGGTAGATGTAGCCCTGCCTACAATTACACGCCCGACATGATGTACAGTTGCGATTCGAGCGCTCTGATTGGCAAGCCATTTTTATCGCTTGCGTAGCGTTTTATATACGCTTCATGTTTTATATCAAAGTAGAAAATACCTATTTTATAGCCTTTTTAAAAAAAAAAATAATTTTTAAAGAATGCTATGACTAAAATAGCGGAATCAACAATTTACTCTTTTCAATAAAAACAAAAACTACAGCTGTCAGCTACAACGGGCTAATCCTTCACCGCAGGAAGTATATAGGACCCCTTATGTATTTATTATCATTATTATTATCATTTTATTAATAATATTATTGCTGTTGTTCTTTTTTGGTATTTGCTTTACATATCTACGTTAACTACATATCTTCGTTATAATTATCATTAAGGTAAAAATATCTATCAATAATATTATATATATTATATATATATATATATATATATATATATATATATATATATATATATATATATATATATATATATATATATATATATATATATATATATATATATATATATATATATATATATATATATATATATATTATATATAAATATAATATTAGTGTTATATTTCTATTATATTATGTATATTGTATATGTGTATATGTATATGTATATGTATGTATATGTATATATATATATATATATATATATATATATATATATATATATATATATATATATATATATATATATATATATATATATATATATATATATATATATATATATATATATATATATATATATATATATATATATATATATATATATATATATATATATATATATATATATATATGTATATATATATATATATATATATGTGTATGTATATGTATATATATATATTATTATTTTTTTTAACACACGGCTGCTACTAGACAACCTTCACTAGACTACTGCCTCGACACAGGCCTAAGCCTAGTGAGGCAGTAAAATCCACATGAGCCTGTACCTTTTTTATCAATGATTAATTAAGTATTAATGTTAAGCACTACTAGTTTTTAATCAATAGTTTGTAATTAATTAATTATATGTTATTAATATGGATATAAAATTAAAAAAAAATATTAGATCGTTCTGTCTCCCGTGAGGTGAGCGTAGAAGACTTGGAACGAAAACAGTCCATCATCTAGTTACGCCACTCGCCTGTCAAAGGCCAACGCCTTAGGGCGAGGCACCGCGAAAGGTACCTATCATGCAGCCTCGCTCACTGTCTACCAGTTTGGAATTAAGCATCAGGATACCTGTTACCTCCTGACTGGTTACATGATCGAGGTTGCTTTCGCGGTCCTCTCCCTTACGTAGCGGTAATACGGTATCATACCGAATCTATCGTGGACCACGGCATCCTTTGCCTGGCTCTTCACCCGGGATCGGGTGGCCGAATGAGCGTTTCAAGAGCAGTTGCCGTGAGGGTAACAGCTACTCCCGCTATATAGGAGACATTACTGTCTCCAGACTGCCCTGTCAGTTAGTCGGAATGCACAATCGATTGGCTGACGCCGCACTGTGCGCAAACCAGTGTTAATGGGCCCTTGCTGAGTTGGCCACGAAGACCCATTCTGTTCAGGGTTGGTCACACTCACGGGTCAACACCTATCCGACGGCCTCCACGCTTGAAGTGCGAGCCTGGGTAGGACTCTGGCCTTATGGTTAGTTTGCCCTGGGAATCAACCTTCTGGCGCTCCTAGACGGTCTGCGCACCGTGCGGCGTAAGCCGATCGACTGTGCACTCTGACTAACAGTCGGGGGAGTCTGTAAACAGTACTGTTTCCTATAGAGCAAGGGTGGTTGCGGACCTTACGGCGACTGGTTTACATTCGGTAAACACCGTTTCACCGCTTCGTAAGGGAGAGGACCGCGCAAACGACCTCGAACTTGTAACCAATCGAGAGACTGGAGTAATCTGGTCACAATTGGAAGTAAGGGCGTGAGTGTAAGCCCGCCGGGTAACACTCCTGGCAATATCGCGGTTAAGGCGATGGCCTCTTACGGGTTTGTGGCGGACCTAGACGGTGGACTATTTTGTCCAAGTCTTCTGCGCTCACTCCAGGGAGATAGAAAGACTAATCGTTAAAACTTCCTGAGGTGACGGGCTCGCCCGCTGTAGTCGACAACCCTAGTTGTGCGCAAACCGTCCAGGAGCGCCCGAAGGTTGATTACTAGGGGAGACTGGCCCGCAGGGCTGAGACATACCCGGGCTCGCACTTCTACGTGGAGGTAGCCGGATGGGTGTGGACCCGTGCGTTTGACCGACCATATACAACTGGTTCTTAGTGACCAAACTGCAACAGGTCCCATTAGCTCTCAAATAAATCGAGAACACATTCTAACACTGCCACTTAAGAGCAACCATATAGATTATTCTAGATTGTGCCGGTCATAATGTCCCGGTTTAATTGCTAGCCGGTCCCCACGAGTGTTTCTCCGTGGTACCGGGGTTCCGCAGGATTTCACAGGCTTCGGAAGCCAAGGACTGACTCGGCGACATCGTTTTTTTACACGACTGCCTAACAAAAAGGAGTATTGTGTTCAGGTTTCATCTGTGAATATTTTCCGTTTCTTTATTCCACAATAACTTCTAAACGATTTAAACATTTTAGAAGTGAGTGGTATTGTTAGAATCATTATGTCAACCCGAGTGTCGTGGGGTACCCTAACTATCCAAATATTAGGTAAGTAGTTGTCTAACTATCCAAATGTGCATAAATTAACATAAATATATTTTGTTACTTGTCAAATGAAAGATCTCATGAGTACATTCTGGAAATATGCATCTATCTATATGGATATATACATAAACCACAAATATTTCATAAAAACCGTAACAAAAATATTTATAAAATCACTTTTCTGTAACGGCTGTCGTGTTTTATTTATGTTTTATATTATATTTACTTTGTATACGATGTGTACTGTGTGGGCGATCGCCAATTCGAAATCCGCCTTATATGTGCTACTGCCTATGCTTCGTTCGGCCGCGATCCCGGCGAAGGTACGATTGCTGATGCTGAAAATGTACGACGACGAAGCTCACATACGCGGCACCGGGATGGTGTCATTCTGTCTCGGAATCGCAGCTGACGAATATATAACGGATGATATACGCGTGACTGAGAACGGTGACAGAAGCCCTTTGGTACGTCTGAAATGAAACTCTGTATTGCGACTTTAACGAAATAGAGTCCGCGTAGGAATATGTTAAGCGCAACGCGTCGTGTGCCGCAGGGCCAACACCCCGCCGCACGAGCACATACACCAGCTCGCTGCGCCGCACGTCAGGCCGCCAGACGTCCGGAAGCCGTACCCACGCAGTCTGTGAGATAAGCAGCCCGCTAAGGCGGGCCGCTTGCACAGGACAGCACAGCAACCATCGCCACAGAGCATGCCATGTATCGCGTGAATATCTTAAGTATCGCCATAGAATATCCCATGTGCGTACACCCGTCTGATACTTTCACCATACGGCGCCTGAACCATTGGGCGTCTCGCAAGATACCTGCCTCAGGGCGCGCTTCCCTGCGACGCCACACCCAGAAAATCGGGTCAATGGTCCCGGCTTACACGGAGCCCCGTTAAAGGGCAATTGCCCGGCGATAGAAGTCACGGGCCTAAGCAAGGCTGCTCGATCGAATCGCGGATTCAAATGCTTGGATCGTCAAACTCAGGGGATGGACGCAAGCGGTCGTGCCCGGATTGGACGGGACAACTTTTGACGAAACTATGAGCTACCGCGTCGCCAGAACTGATGCCCGCATCGATCAACTGGGCGTTTCCCCATTCACACGCTGTGGATTCTGCGTGACATTGTGACTAAAGTTAGTCGCGGCTGGAAATGACGATTTAAAGTAAAGTCGCCATATGCGACGCTTCCTTAGTTGCTGCCTGGTTAGACTCGGTACTGGTTACAAGACTGGGAATCCTACCACATGAGGGCAATTGATGAGCATCTCCGCTAAAAGCGTCATCGCTAGCGGAAGTCCAGATCTAAGTCATTTGAGCCCGGCAACTAAAGCATTCGTTCTTCCAATCATGCAGTGTGGCATCTGTCTAGCGTACTACATTTCACGTGCTCCATTAACGGCATTTATTCTTAAAAAGGCCCTCACGGGGTGCATAATTAAAATGAAGCGAGTGTATACTCGACGTGTATACACGACGTGTATACGTCGAACGTTTAATAATAAATTTAAAGAAAAATCAAAGTAAAACTATAAGGATTACAATTCTTATCAATAAAAAACTAACAATATATTATTAAAAACCTAAAAATGGGCAAAAATAATAAAAATCATATTCAGAAATAAAGTTTAGTAATTCAGTGGGCTTCATTGAGGTATTTTTAAAGCTAGGTGCGAGTACTAAAAAAATGCCATTCGCTATAAAAACACAATATTTAAGTAAGATACTACGACCGCTGCCGCCGCCGCTGCTGCGCCGCCTCCGCTGCCCCCACCGCTACAGCAGTAGCAGCAGCAGCAGTAAGAATGGTATCTTATTCAAATATTAAGTTTTTATGTCGAATGGTATTTTTTTATTTTACATGCCGCTGCCGTCGCCGCTACCGCCGCCGCTATAGCCGCCACTGCCGCTGACGCTACCGTCACCGCTACAGAAGTAGCAGAAACAGCAGTAGCAGTAGTATCTTACTCAAATATTAAGGTCTATCGAATGGTATTTTTTTATCTTATAAACGCCTGTGTATATGTGTATAATCTTGCTTGTGGAGAGTGGTAACTGGTTAAAGAGCTTATAACTCAAATATCCAATGGATTTTTGTGTCTGCATAAGGCGTACTTTAGGCAGGATAACATCATCACGTCTGCGTGTATTGTGCGTGGGAGTGCATATTCCTGATTAGCCCTTGTTCGTTAATATTAGATTTAGCATATAGTAGACATCAAATCTTACTCTGTTTTTTTTATATATTGATACGTTTCGATACAGGCATCACGTTCAACGTTTCGATAGAGGCATCACGTCTATATAGCGTATCCGTTCTTGCCCTACCTCACTTCGGCGTTTGCTCCGCCCTTCGCATTTAGTCCTATAAAAATCACAATTTTTGAGGGGGTTCCTTCAGTCTCTATGGTGCTACCCGCAATGATAGTCCTCTGTCGCGGCTGCTGTAAAATTGATCCAAATTATTTGTGTAGTAAATCAGATCTCGTTTCTAGGAACCGTTTTGAACCCTGTAGCACCGTCTTACTGTTTTACTATTTTCACGATTTCAAATGTTAAATATGCAGTAAACCGCCAGAAACTATGAGATAAAAATCGGGAAACCAATGCTCCCAGTTCGTATCATCTGCTAATTTACTTTCAACTTTTTCCGCTTTTCGCGCCGCTCCCCACTCCGAGAAAATGTTATGCCAAATTTTGATTGATTGTATTTACAAAGAAAATCAGATTTCGAATCACGTGAATAACATGTTTACGCTTTCCACTTACCCTCCCTCCTATCTCTCCCTTTCGCTCCCCGAGTGGCAAAGCGAGAAAAGCCTACACATCAAAAGGAATTACTTTTAAATGATTTCTGCTCCACCTTACGTAAGCAAGAGAAATTTAGGAGGGGAATTCACGTCAGGCAGAGATTTAATAATTGGCATGTTCAGAACATTAGGCCACGGTCTCTCCTCTGAGACTTAACAGAATAATATGTAAATGTAGCATTGATATGCTTAGCAGAGAAAGCTAAAAGCTACACGAAGATATGATTATATCCTGAAAGTTTAAGTTCTTTCAGGGCGACCCTTTTTCAATATATTTCATAGCAGTTTATTCACCTTCAGCACAATACCTGTTAATGGATTGTAATTTTAATTTCCAAAAAGTATTTGGGCACCCGCTATTTACTGTACTGATTAAAGAAAATATATTTACAAAATCCTATTGTAAAACACATATGGGTACAAGCCCGAAGTGCATTGATATAGCTCATGTATCAAATTTATTTAAAACATATATAAAATCGAAGACTATCGCGGTTGTTTGACATTATAAATAGGATAGAAAACGAATTTACCGCGTGAAATTTGTAGGACCCGACGTTTCGGTGACGTTGCAGCCGCCGTTGTCTAGGGTAGACTGGCGGCAGTGGCGGCAGCGGTTTGCGGCCTACCCGCAAAACAACGGACTGACAGCTCTTTAGTCTACCCTAGACAACGGCGGCTGCAACGTCACCGAAACGTCGGGTCCTACAAATTTCACGCGGTAAATTCGTTTTTTATTTAAAACGTCTAATACCTAGTTGATTGTAATTCGTATAATAAAGGTATCGGACATTTATTAAAGTTTAGGATAAAAGGGTCATTTAAGATTTCTGGGAAGAATTTATTTATTTTATTGTAGTCAGCCCTGAATATATTTTCTTATTAAACCTTATTTAGGTGTTGTTCGGCTTAGCTTAGCTTATTAGCTTATTAGGCTAGTTTACATAAGCTTATTTAGGCTTATTTAGACGTATATTCCTTTATTGTTACCGCACACTTAAATTTGTGTATTATTTTTTCAAATTTTTGTCGAATTATAAGTATGTGAAAAGCGTATTCAGAATCGCTAATCCTTAGTCCGACCATTGATTATACAGGCTAATAAATTGCTAAAATCCATTGTATACTTTGGCAACTCTTCGCGCAGGCGACATGCAGGTGGCGCTGATCCTGCAGGTCCGGCAAAATTAATAGCAATTTATTTGGTCATCTATAATAACACTGATAATTTATAATAAATGTTTTTTATGCAAGGAACTGATTGATTATTACCCATTAACTAATTAAGTATAACATTATTAATAATAAATGAACCTTCTATTGCATTTTAATTTAGGTTGATTACATCACAGAAATAATATAGACTGCTATCTATTAGTCTATCTGAAAATTAAAAGCCAAATGATTATGTATTGAACCTGTATGCCAAATTAAAGTGAGTTAGTGGTCATTATTTAGAGCGGTGACGAGTGATTAAAAATGTGCCTGCCGTCCGACCCATTGTGACGTCACAGTCCCGAGCGCCCAGCCACCAACCGTTTATAACGCCATGCTTTAGGCTGCTGAACATAGGAAGAAACTATGAGTGCCATCTACGCATTGCGTTTAATAGCCAAATCCTAGCTGCATAAACGTAGAGTAATATAAAAACATATGTTATCTATGGTTTGACAATTAATCAAGCAGTAACCAATACTCTCCAAGCTTTAACGAGCAGTTAAAGTGAGTTCGCGGTCATTATTTATGGCGGTGACGAGTCATGAAAAATGTGCCGGACGCACGACCCATTGTGACGTCACAGTCGCGAATGGCCGGGCGCCACCCATTTTAAACGACATATGTTGGGCTGTGAAAATTAGTAAACGTTTAGAAATTATGAGTTTTGTAGGCATTGCGTTTTGTAGTAAAATCCTAGCTGCCTAAACGTAGTATGGCATTGAGGAATCTAATAATCTACTATACTCAATGGTTCGACCAATTAAGCATTAACCAACACTTCCTAAGCTGTGGCGAGCAGTTAAAGTGAGTTCGTGGTCATTATTTAGGGCGGAGACGAGTCATGAAAAATGTGCCGGCCGCCCGACCCATTGTGACGTCACAGTCCCGAGCGGCCGGGCGCCACCTGCCGGTCGGCCCGGGGACGAGGCAGGGCCGCATCGAGGGGGCGCTCCGCGTCGGGAGATTTATATCGCTAGATTGCGAATCGAATCGTAACTTGCCGCCTTCTCGCCGCCCGCCGGCTCCCGCCCTGCGCCCGGCGTTATATCCAGCGGACGCCACCTCCGAAACTCTTGCACGGCGCACCTGAGCTTGAACGAGGGACGCAATTCTTCAGCGCCACTGCGAATAGTTTCACACACTTTTCATGGCTTCTAGTTTATACAAAGCGGCACTTAAAATCTGAATCAAGTTACTATCGTGTTATTCATTTATTACGCAACTGCTCATCGAAATAGGAGTGTAGTGTTTAGGGTTCATTTATATATCGCACACTGAAAACAAAAGTGTCACTAAACGAAATTTGGCAGTTTTGAGTTACAACGAAATCTGAAATCTACTGAAAAAACTACGTCATCTCCAAAGACCCGTTTCTTAATATTTCACTTTAATATCGCTAGATGCCCAATCCTGTCACTTCATACTTTTAGGTTTTGTGCTTGATCGTTAAAAAATAACCGACAATAAGCCAGTTCGCGTCCGGTCGTCAGCAACAACTGTTCATTGGGTAAGAGAAAAATTGTCATATTTTGTTTAGTATCAGTTACGTCGTAACTTTTCATGAAATCATTATAAATAATTAAATGAAAACGTGTCAGTTTTTGCCATAATAATTAGAATAATTAGAACTTTTTTAAAACTTAAAGGCACTAAGCAAAAATATACTTGGCAATGTGAGAACTAATGTGGCACTGCTGATTTTTTTTAAAATTATTTTTTTGCCATACCTACCTGTTAATCTAATAAGAATCCAACAGATTCTGTTAGAATAATACCTGAAGTAATATTTGAAGCAACAACAGCACATATATTTTAATTCTTAAGCGAGTTATGAAGTCATAAAAATGTCATAGACTTTAAATGGCTATACTGACCAATTGGGTTTTTCTTTTAGTGTTAGTTATGTTTTTAACATTCGATAGGTTTTTTTTCCTTTATTCTGCCATAACTACTAAACTCCTAAACCGATTTCAAAATAGGGGGAAGTCCCCTAACGCCGAAGGGCACCTAGCGTCGGACACTGATAGTATCTCAACAAGTCGCGGCGCGATCGATGCAAAGGCGGGTGAAAAGGATGCGTGGAAGCGTAAGCTTTTCCTTTTCCTATGTTTTTGTATCGATCGCGCGCGACTTGTCGAGATACTATTAGTGTCCAACGCTATAATAGGTGCCATCCTGCGTTAGGGGACTTCCCCCTATGTGGTATTGTTAGAATCGTTATGTCATCCTAAGTATCATAAGGTACACTAACTGCCCAAATATCAAGTAAATAGTTGTCTAAATGTCTAAATCTCCAAATAACAATAAATTACCATAAATATATCGGTTTTTCTGTCAAATAAAAGATAGGATTGAGTACATTCCGAAAATATATATATGTACCTATGTATCTATACCACAAACAAATATATCATTGAAAACCCATAATAAAAATAATTATAAATATAGTCGTTCACTTTTTGTAACGGCATTCGTGTTTTTTATTCTTTTTAATATATTTATTTACTTTATACTTTCCTAGCCCAGCAACCAATGAGGAGGGACAGAATTGTAATGAAGACGGATATATACATTAAGAGCATTTCCAGATTGATGCCTGTTTGTGTGTCTGTCTGTCTGTCTATATGTCCATCTGTTCGTTTTTGTGTATACCTCCACGATAGCACCTATACGCTTAATCCGACTGCGCTGAAATTTTGGCATGGACACATCATTTTGTCATAGTGGAATAAAGTCAATGTATAGTGAATAAAGAAACGGAAAACATACATAGATGGACCCTGAATACATTACACTCCTTTTTCGATGGGCAGACGTGTAATAAATACGAAACCTCGACGATACTCATCAGAAGAACAATTTCGACATTTAAGATTCTCGATATTATTCAATCTTATAAGAAGGCCGTTCTTGCCCACTATTAAAAATATGATATGAGAATGATGTCGTGACGCATTATACGCATGATATCATGATATCGATGATATCGAAAATCATGATATCGTGACCAGGACCCTTTTTCAGTGAGACAACTGCACTCAATGGAAAAGAAAAACAACAACTTTTTAAGTCCGAATGTGTTATGTATTAAAAATCCCTCAAAATAAATCATCACAAAGAAGCAATAACGTCGTTGATAATAAATAGATATTTGCAGAGAAATACTGAAACATGCATAATAACTATAGGATATGTGAATTTTGTAGGTTCAGCTAAACAAAAATAAAAATTAAACAACATGGAAAGTCTGTTAGGCATTATTTTTTAATGTATTATGAAATATATAATTGTTTTAATCACATGAATGAATAAATTTTGTTCAGGTTTTCAGTTTGCCTTTTCGTGCTCTCTGTAGAATGTTTTTTTTTTTTTTTTAGATTTAATATTTTATTCATTTATTTGTTTGTACATTTAGCCCCATTGTTATCAATGTTATAAGGAACTCAGAAAAATTGAACACCGAAATGCAGCTAATGCTCAGTGCCCACCTAACTAGGACTTAAATGTCCCGTATCTACATAGGCGGGTCAGAGTAAATAATTAAAATAAGTAAAACAACTTACGTAACAATTAGCCTAATTAAAGTAAAAAAAAACTTTTTATTTTTATATTCAATTAATGTACTTAATTAAGATTGAATAATATATCAGAATAAATAAATAACACTATAATACAAATCAAAATACGAAATTTGTAAGAATAATACAATGTAGGTAATACAATATGGCAAATACACATATACGTAAATACGGTTTTAATAAATAATAGATGCTATATGGTATAAACATATTTATAAATAATTAAAATATATAAATACAAATTTAAAAGCAGTGCTTAAAAATATATGAAATAATATAAATAAAAATATGATACTATTAATATATGCATAATAATTTATATAAATATACAATATTATTTTTAAATTAACCGTTATACATACGCTTTACAAACCAAGTTTTCAGTTAAAAGTTAATAAATCCCAGAAACCACACCAGGCAACTGAACATATTTAGAGTAAAATAAAAGTGTATGTTTATATATTTTATTTGCGAATAGTCGCTTAGAAAAGCGAATTGTCGAGGACGCCCCTGCCGCAGACCGCAATAAAGCCCAGAGATTTCAGCGTTACATGGCGAGATGTCGTCCTAGTCCTCGGTGCTGTCTCGAGATTTCCCTTTACACTTAAAAGTTTTTAACGGCGGGAACACGGCCTTAACCTGGGATTGTGCGGCTAAAAGTACACCGGTACGGTTGAACGCTTGCCGTGATTTGAATCTAAAGTTTCAAATTTGAACTACTTTAGTATTTGAAAGATTGGAATGACATTCATTTTTTGACAGAAAATTAGTTTTATGTTTGACATTTGCAAAATGGGACGCTATATGCTCGAACAAAACTGAGAAATATTAAAAACTTACTTCCAAAGCAGAGTTACCGTGCCATGCTCAACGAATTTTTGTTTCCAAAATATAAAGGGAATGACATAGAGAACGTTTAGTTTCATCAGGACGGCGCAAATTGGCACACAGCCTACGTAACAATCATACTTTTGGGCATTGTTTTCAAAAACCGAATAATCAGCCGAAATTCTGATGGCTATTGGCCTCATCGGAGCTGTGATTTAAGCACTTTGGACTATTTTCTGTGGGGAGCCGTAAATGATAAATGTTGCGCTAACTATTTAGAGACAATTTTGAGGCTTTGAAAAACGAAACCAAAGTTGCCATTCAAGAATTTTGGAAAAGCCGGAACAATCGTAAAAAGTACTTTAAAATTGCGTTGATCTGATGGTGGTAATGATGGTGGTAATTGTGTTTCATTCTTAAATGTGGCCATGATTTTTCAAATATTGTGCCCATTTAAATTACTTAAAAAAGTAGAGTCTTATTGTCTGATTATTTTATATGGTCTTATATCTGTATTTTTAGTTTAAAATGCATAACATAGATTTAATTCGATTATTTTACATTTACTGACAATTTGAATATTATAATGAATAATTTTACTACGTATCTTTTAGAATTACTAATTACTTTAAACATTAGGTTTCTATTTTGTTATTATTTATATTTATAGTTTGACAATCTAGTAGTTAATTCTTGAGCACCTATGTATGTTCAGTAAAGAGTAGTAACGAAACTTACTACCCAACCCAATTATTTTGAGACGTCCAAGAGCGGTCTTTAGACGTCAATTGGACACGACGAAAATGTAATGTAATGTAATGTCAAGGTTCAACCATTCTAATAAAACAAGATTTTAGATTTTTTTTTTATATCCGATTCAAATATAAAATTTAAATTTAAATACCAAATAAAATAATTTATAAATCTCTGCCCATCCGTAATTGGGATTACAAATTTTAATGTAAATAGGATAACAAAAAATATACAGAAGAAATAGTTTTCAAATCACTTTATGGTATTTATATATCAATAAAAAATCCACAATAGTAAATAATAAATAATGTTCAGGATTACCAGGATTTCAGGATTTCAATGGTGACTTACTTGCTTACAGTATGAATTCGAATACTATCTGTGTGGCATTATAAATAGGATAAAAACGAATTAACCGCATAAAGTTTGTATAACTTGACGTTTCAGGGATGTTTCAACCGCCGTGGACCAGGGTAAGACTGAAGAGATATAAATCTGTTGTTCCGCGAGTAGGCGGCGGTGACCGGAAATAAGCGCACAGGAAAAAAGCGCACACGAAAGTTGCGCATCGGAAAAAAGCGCACATGTATATATGCGCACGCGAAAAAAGCGCACAGTGAAAATAACGCACAACGAACAAAGCGCACAGGTATATAAGCGCACATAGAATAAAGCGCACATAGAAAAATGCGCACAGGTATATAAACGCACATAGAAAAAAGCGCACAACGAAAAATGCGCACAGGTAGATATATAAGCGCACACAAGCTTTGCTCATTTTTTGTACCTGTATTTTTTATTTTACTCTCCATTTATTTATTGCTCGACATTTAACCTAATTATATAAAATGGATCAATATACTCACAACAACACATCATTTGAGATAATAAAAAAGAATGTAAGTAAGTACATAATTTGCTAACACATATAATTAAAAAGTTCAAACAATTAGGTACAAAGAATTAAAACTATGGGACCGAAAACTAACATTTTTACCATCACAAGCCAGTCAATAAAAAAAAATACGATTTTTTTAAATATTACAATATTTATTTAATTGTGGCTTCTAATATATTTTATTATTTTTTTACTTTCCTGGCAAGGAAAGTATTGTGGACGCACTTCTGTCTGTCGGTCTGGCGCCTCGCGGTAAGGCGTTGGCTTCTTACGGGTTGTTGGTGGAGCTTTTTGGTGGACTGTCCGTCCCTTAAAGGCTCTACGTTCATTTCAGGGCGAAAAAACGATCAATATCGTTATACCATCCTGGGCTGACGGGTTCGCCCGTAGTAGTTGACACCGCCAGTTGTAGGTCTGTCGGTCTGTCTGTCGGTCTGTCTGTATTCCTCCACGATAGCGTCCAAACGCTACATCTGATTGGGCTGAAATTTGGCATGCAGGCATCATTTGGTCCTGGCATGAGTTGAAAAGATTATGGTTGACTTCCGTCCACCAGGGTCGGCTCCCGACGAGGGAACTCCTTAACCCCTCACGTTGCGAGGTAAAAACTCACCGCGCCCAAAAACATCACTTTTGCGCGCGACATATTCGCGCAAAAAATCGACGCGAGTCAACGGCCTTGAGAAAAACGATCATAACTTATAAACCACTAATCGGATTAAAAAAATATAAATAGAAAAATGATCGCATTGAAATTTGACATATAAAACATTATAACCTTATCTCGTAAAACAATTAAGATAATAATGAATAAATATTACAAAATTGGCAAACTGAAAAAACTCGCCTATAAAATCATTTCGATTTTTTTGTAAATACAGTTTTTGTAAATATCAAAAATTGTAAATACAGTTATGTTCTTTATTAAATGCTTTACCAAAACGATATTTTTTTTTTACTTATTTGCATACAAAAATACGGAAAAAATATTTATTTATTCAGCCAAGAAAAATTGTATGTATCCTCGTAAAAAAAAATTTTTTTAATTTTTAATTTGTGACTACTTATGGTATTTTTTTATATGAAATTCTTTCAAAATAACTTTATTACTACATCACTTCTTCTTAGAAATCACACCAGAACTTTGAGCTTTGTCTGATATTATAGAAAAATCTAAAGTTTTGAGAGTTTCCGACTTCCGAACCTAATAATAAACTTTGAATGCCCATAATATAAAATTCGTTAGATTTTTTCAATTATATTGTCTTATCATAGACTTATTATATGTCTAATAACTAATTACTATACTCCAAAGAGTCACATTTCATCGAAAAACTATGGAAAATCGCACTTTTTTCTCTCATAGTAATTATCAAAACAAGTTTCATTTTCGCGAGCCATATTAGAAAACAACATATAATGTTCAAAATACGCATAATTATGTGATAACTTAGGATGTAAATGAAGCAATACCTATTTTATTAGTAAATTAAAGCGACATTACGTCATGTTTCGCGATATAACGGGATATTTCACAAACATTACAAAATAAAGACGGCCATTTTTCGAGAGCCGTTTGGTTTCGCCAAAGTGTTTTCTTCGAAAATTCGTGAAAAACAGCAAATGGGCTGTGTAAATTGTTTAATCCTAAGGCCTAAACTACTTAAAAATGGAAATTACTTACTTTTATCCGGTATACACTTCACTTATATACACAAAACAATTCACAACACAAACACGTCGCGGAATTATACGCCGCCAGCGGTGGGCAGTTCGCGACTGTCGTCAGAAATGAGGTCACCGATTTTGTAAGGGATGCAGTAATTCATATTTCTAACATCGCATGCGGCAATCGAGCAATTTCATAGTGTTGCATATTTGGCTATATTATGGCATCATTCGATAGAATATACAATCGCATTTCGAAATTTAAACGACATTTTCTTGAGCGGCGAGCGCGATATCCCGTATGGGATAGTTTGGATTTCAGCCGGCCGCCATACATATCCCGCAAGGGATGTTAAGTGCCGAGCGGGTTAACGGTCAACCGTAGAGACGTGAAATTTGGTATACACATTCCATTATAGTGGCAATCACCAAGTTCCACCATGACATGGCTGCTGCACCCAGGGTTGGCTCCCGACGAGGGAACTACTCAATGGTCAACCGTAGAAACGTGAAATTTGGTATACGCATTCCATTATGATGGTGATTTCTAAGTTCCACCATGACATGGCTGCTGTACCCAGGGTTGGCTCTCGACGAGGGAACTATCGTTGTGATAGTTCCCGGAGCGGGAAAAAGCGTTCTCACATTTTTGTAATTCCACCACTGTATTATAACCATTATAATTAGGTAATTAATCCATCATTATGTACTAATTCACTAATCATGTAATTAACTAATGACCTAACAAACTCTTCTATTATTGTACATAGGTACTTCATTATTATGAAATAAGCTAAAATGTTTGATAGGTTATTAGTTATTATTTACCCGTTATTTATTTGAACTTCTAAATACATTTCAACATGTAAGAAACTACCTATGTAAGCAAAGCTTGTGTGCGCTTATATACCTGTGCGCATTTCTCGTTGTGCGCATTTTTCTATGTGCGCTTATATACCTGTGCGCATTTTTCGTTGTGCGCTTTTTTTCTATGTGCGCTTTGTTCGTTGTGCGTTTTTTCTCTGTGCGTTTTTTTCTCTGTGCGGTTTTTTCGTGTGCGCATATCTACATGTGCGCTTTTTTCCGATGCGGAACTTTCGCGTGCGCATTTTTCCTGTGCGCTTATTTCACAGAATCGTAGGCGGCATATCGGTGGAGCGGCGGCGGGCTCCGTGCACGCGAATTTTGTCACAACACTCGCTGTATCACGTGTTTCGTCTCTGCGCTTGGCGATTGGCATTGAGAACATTTTAAGAAGAGGGTTCCACATAGTAGGGAGTTTCAACCCGTCATCCTTATTAAAGTTCGGAGTCTTCTTATTTCAATGGATTCAGTCTGCTGCTTCAGTGGCGTACTTACAGTCGTTTAAAATCGTCAAAAATAGATTCCCTAAAAAATGAAATTTCTCCAAGTTTTAGAACATTTAGGACTAGAAAGACTATCTGCTCGTCAGTCTGGGCTGGATATTTTTATGTCTAGTTATAGATAACTCAAAAACCCGTCGTCCTATTTCTAAAATTCATTGGACAACTTGTTTTGGAAAATTAATTATAATCAAGTGACTGAAAATATTAGTCCTAGTTAAATTTGGCACAGCTTGTTGCCTTTAAGAATAGATAATTACAATTTTCAAAGACACACGTAAATTCGGTTTCAAGAATTTCGTAGTGGACGAGAAATCAACAACAACAATAAAAAAGTGCCTGCGCACCGATGTTATCCCAAAATACAAATACCACTCTATTAAACATCCCTCTAATTTAGTGTTATTTCCGTGTACGTACGTGGCTGGATTTCAAAAATAACTGGATTTCAAAATGGAATAAAAATGGGATCAGCTATGGGAGTGGCCAAGAAACGAGCTGATTTTCTCCTGCTGGTAACGATGGGAGAAAACCATTACTTCATAGGAATTTTATTTTGTCCTTGAGATATTAAGGTGACGTATGGTTACACGTGAGGAGACGGATATGCATATTCCCGCAATCACAGTTTAAGGGCAGCGAAGTTAGTTGAAGTTAAGGTAGAAGAAAAATAAACTCTAACCATTATCAGAAGCTGAACTTCCCACAGAGATATTTACATAGGCGTGGTAAGATCTGGAGCTAATTGTAGACGAACTACTGTTGTAGTCATACCACATAGACATACAAAACAACCTATCCTGCAAAGTTCAATGAAATTCTATTTTTGTTAGATTGCATTAAAACTTATCAAGTTGTATGAAAAGTTAACTGGTGTATTTTTAGGCGGATGCGGTCGAGGGCGCACGTGCGTCTTTCTCCGCTTTGCCCATTTTATTTCTGCCTTTCCCTCTGATAAGTTTGCGCACAAACTCGTTACCCTGGCCTATAGCTATCGAGAGATTTTCGGCAATACCTTGCCAGAACAGTAGCTGGAACTATCGATTTAAACCAAGGCATGTGTTTTTGTATGGTGATTATCGATTATTTAAATATGAAGCAGTCTTCTTCTGTACACAGATAAAGAAACAATTAATCAACGACTAGTTTGACGTATCACACTTGTCTATCTTTGGAGCTGTCGTCTGCAACAGGCGAACCCGACACCTCAGGCTGTTATAACGATATAGATCATTCTTTCAGCCGTGGTGGGATTACACAGAGACTTAGGGACAACACAGCTCCGCCAACATGCCCGTAAGAAACCGACGCTTTACCGAGAGGCACTGGAAAGTGAAACCAGCGGACCAACCCCACGCCCTTACTACCAGATTTGGACGGATTTCTCCGTCCCTTAGTCTGTTCACGTTTTCGAGGTCGCTTGCGCGGCCTCTACCTGACGTCAGCGGTTTTTCAGTTTGAATATTTTCGACTTCGATTTCATACTTAAGGCATATTGGATCTTAAGTAAGTAATAAGGGAAATTAGGTATTGGCGAGATCGCGAGACGTGCTCCAGTGAAATCAGTGTGGCAGTTCCGAACCGAGTTCGTGAATGGGAGATATTGAGGTTGCTCTTACCGCACTACTGTTAGCACTTAGGTTTGGAGGCATATTATTCATTTAATCGAGCTAGAGGTCTATTTTTGAAATGTAAATGTGATAAAAATAGTTTTTGGAATAGTCTGTAAGTTTTGTTGTAAAAATTAAATGAAAAACAAACGAGATTTTTGTCTTTATAAAAATTACCAAATGCTAAATATTTTTTTAAAAATCATGCCATTGCTTTAATGCAACTTTATTAGCAATTTTTT
This sequence comes from Micropterix aruncella, assembly GCA_944548615.1. Classification (NCBI taxonomy): domain Eukaryota; kingdom Metazoa; phylum Arthropoda; class Insecta; order Lepidoptera; family Micropterigidae; genus Micropterix; species Micropterix aruncella. The sequence goes on along the minus strand of OX155961.1, from coordinate 5,036,693 downwards.
GACAGCCTTTCTGATAGCTAGATAATCATGTATATAAGACATCATATTATAAGTATACATTATAATTATTAAATTAGGTACCTAATAAAATGTCTTTGACCCCAGAGTATATATAATATGTAGGTACTAAGAACCTACTCTTATAAGAAACCTGCTAGAACGAGACGTATGAATGTATTTAGGACGACTAATTGGAATTTAATAGTTAATGGAATCGCGAACGGTAGAATAGAGAGAATGGTATAGGAGAACTACCTAGCTAGTTTAGATGGAGTTGGATCGTCAAATTGTCTGAAATTATAATACGATTGCACGATAAACCTTTCAAGAGGAAACTCTATATGCAACTCTATGTACATGTTTTTAGATACTAGCATTGATTATATAAAGAACCAGATTGCTCAATGCCATACGTAGATCATCTTGGCAATCCAGGTGTCGCTGGTAGCATTGTCCGGCGAACCTAATAGCTATTTATAAAATCGAAGACTATCGCGGTTGTTTGACATTATAAATAGGATAGAAAACGAATTTAATGCGTGAAATTTGTAGCACCCGACGTTTCGGTGACGTTGCAGCCGCCGTTGTCCAGGGTAGACTGAAGAGCTGTTAATCCGTTGTTTTGCGGGTAGGCCGCGTACCGCTTCCGCCACTGCGTAGATTATAACGGTGGTGGGGGGCCGGGCTCGGAGCGCGGGAATTTCGAAATCCGCAACGGCGGCTGCAACGTCACCGAAACGTCGGGTGCTACAAATTTCACGCGGTAAATTCGTTTTCTATCCTATTTATAATAGCTATTTATTCTGTAATCTATTACATTCCGCCATTTGTGCATAAATTGTCTTTTTTATAAAACCAGTGTAATATTCATTAGGTTATATTTTTATAGCACAATAAAGTTATTCTATTCTATTCTATTCTATAATGCATGATTTTTCATAAAGGACTGATTGACTATAGAAAACCCATTATTTACCAAATGACAAGAATGTTATTCAATTATTAGTGAAATCTATCGCATTTCTATATTGGCTGATTACATTATTAGGATACTATCCGTTAGTCAATTTGAATAAAAGGGCGTAATTATTAATTATTGATAATAAAAAGTTCGTCTTTCAAATGCGATGCTTGAGGCAGATTCTCGGTGTCTCACTCCGCGACCGAATTCGAAACGAGACCATTAGAGAAAGATGCGATCTACTAACAACGATCGAAGGACATTTACAAAAACGTCGACTGCGATGGCTCGACCATGTTTGCCGAATGAACGATAATCGCTTGCCACGTAAACTTCTTTGGCGAGACCGTCCGACAGAATGGAGAATTCAGCGGTCGGCGCCGAAGAAAACCTGGCTAAATAACATCAAAGACGACCTTTAAAAATCAACGATTGTCCGCTAGGGATGCTCGAGACGTGGCAAAAAATCGTCAAGAATGGAAGCGAATCGTGAATGGAGTACGAGATCCAGCGGCACCGACAGCAGCGTATTGGCTGCGAGGGCAACCCCCTCCCCAATCGCCGGGTACGGAATAAATGAAATAATAATAATTAAGTATTGAAACCTGTATACCAATTAAAAATTGACATCTTTATGTAAATAATATTAAATTCAATTGTTATAATACTATTATTTTCTTGTGAGAAATTTTACCGTAAAAGCGTGTTTAGAATGCCATTTATGGGGGCTATTGAACATAAGAGAAGATTAATCAATATTTGGAACTATACGAGTAAGTGCCATCCACACGTTGGGTTTCGTATTAAAATCCTAACAGCCAAAACATAGTACTCTATTGAGCAATCTAATAACCTATATAATCATTGATGCTAGGAGATTTCTTGGAAGGTAGCACATTTTTTTTCAAAGTATGTGGCCTAGATGGCTTTGTTGTTCGCCTCTTGTAATCCTGGTGTGTAAAGAAGGCTGGCAACTATAGGCTCGATAGAAGGTGGTCTTCATCCTGCAGCGTTCCACAGATGCATATTAGATTCCCCACTGGACGAGATTGGCTTTGCATCTTGTCACACCCACCCTCAGTCTGTTGAGAGTGCGCCAGGTGGTATAGGGGAAATGGGACCACTGTGTTATCTCTTCATTTACGTCTTTGTCAAATGAAATCCTCCATTGAGTGATATGGTTCGAAGATACCATAGGCAGATATGTAGATATATTGAAATTAAATTAGGAAAACCTTTAAAATGATTTAAAATCAAATTATATTTTGGTATATTATTATCATCTAGTTAGTTATCTTTTATTACCCTATGTTACAAATTTCGATTTGAAATTTTAATTGATTTACGTAGTGTTTTCCAAATACAAAAATGTTGCTAAGTACGGCGGCCGACTGACATACGCTGTGTTGACACGATGGATGTGAGAATGTGATTTACGCAGTGTTACTAAAATATAAATAAACTGCACTCATTGGTAAGAAATACTGCGTTTTACTCGCGAGTCCAGTGGTATAATTAATGGCTGTAAGTCCCTAGTTGTTGCACTCTAGGTAAACCTTTCATACAAAATTTCCCATTGTCCTTTGCGAATCAATTAAAATCGACATGTTATTTGAATTCTGGATTTATTCCATCACCATTTTTATTTAAGGGTTATAAATTAAGTGTTTAGCATCCGCCCTTTTTAAAATGTGAACGGCGCGGGATACCTACCGTCCACAGCAGGATGCAAAGGTGGAAAGTCCGCATGCAACTACAACATTTATAGGAGGGCGCCTAGTTTCCAAACCGGCGCATAAATTCCGAATCCACCTCTCATTTTGCTCCCACAAATACTTATCCTCCCGCGACAAAGGTCCTGTCTTCCAGAGAGACGGCGGCGTCTCGCGGAAAAGGTTCCGCTACGCAGATTTATGTGGAGATTTAAGTAAGAAACTTTCAGAAATACGGTAAGACGGCGCAAGGTCTTTCCGGATCACGCTCCTTGGTTAAGTGCTGTTTTTCGTTTGAAATTACCGCGTTTCACCGTCGCCGGGCATTAATTACCCGTGTAGGAATGTACCTGTGAATGTGCCCTGGCACGGGGTCCCAGCTCGCTAGAGTCGACAAGCGGATTACAAATAATACCTAATTGCAGCAAGTCAATAATTTTTTCACGATAACTATACAGGGTTCTGTATCTGCAATACCACGATATATAAATATAGAACCGAATTGGCTGCAATTCCGTATGTTTTGGGCATTTTGCAATGTTTTCAAAAGTGCCACTAATAATGACTTTTATTTTCACTTAATAATTGACTATAAATTTACAAAAAATTTCTTTAAAAAAGAAATAAAAAACCTCATTTGTTAATACAAAAACAAATAACTACATACATTTTAAATTATGGGAATTCTCCGACAAAAAATCATTAAGATCATGTAATCCTAAACCTTTTGGAAGCCAGCCATTCAAAATATTCGAAGCTGCCACGCAAAATATTCGGAGCCCTAGAAAATTTCTTTGTAGAATTGGTGTGCAAGCATACTAATATATAACGGTGGCTTATTCAATGGTAGGCTTCAATGACAGGCTTTTACCGCAGTGGATAAATTGAGCCGATAATTTAATAAATACGGATATAATACGGATAATATTAAAAACGCCTATCGGCGTGCGTGGCCACCCAGGGGTTAAGGCTAATATAAAAACTAGAGCATTTTAATAAATATAAATGCATTGGCACCTGGATTACTTAAAACTGGGACAGTGAAGTGGAGATCAAGACTCGCATCGAAATTGTACGCAGCGCCTTTAGAAAAATGAAAAAGGTCTTTTGTGATTGAAGCCTGAAAATCCCACTTCGAATACATCTTAAGGAAGACCTCGGGAAACGTATAGAAGCATTCCAGATGTGGGCATACAGATGCATGAGGTGGATATCACGGACTCAGAAAGGCATCAATGAGGAAGTTCTACCAAAAATGCAAGGTTTGACAGACCATCAAACAGTTGTATCACGTGCTTAGACATGCCAAGTACGAACTCCTGCAATTCATTATGATAGGAAAAAATGCAAGGAAGAGGAGACCTAGCCGTAGACGGAAATTTTGGTTGCGGAACATTCGACAATGGACCGTGATTACGAGTGTCGCCGAATTGTTTTGCCTGGCAAAGGACAAAAAGAAGTATGCAGAGCTGTCTACCAACCTTCTTTAGTTGGAGAGGCACGCAAACTCAGAAGAAAAAATCGTAAGATGGGAAAAAGTAGTAAATTAATAATATAATAATTATTATATAATACGCAAAAGATACTAAGAGATATGTAGAGATAACTAAACAATATGGGAATATAACAATCACACAAGTAATAATAGTGGTCATCAACTAAAATACGATTAGCTATGGCGTTCCACAGGAAAAAATGTCGGAACAAAAGGCAAACCACGGTTCAACACGACCATGATCCTGAAGCGGCAAACAAATATCAATTGTAACTGTTAGATATAGACATTCTTATTAATGATTTAAAGAATAACGACAATCCGTGTCCGCCTAAAGATATAACAAGAAATATTTAAAAAAGAATAAAAAAACACGACTGCCGATACAGAAAGTGAACCATTGTATTTATAATAATTTTTATTACAGTTTTCTTATGAAATATTTGTGGTTTATGTATTTATCCATATAGGTACATGTATATTTCTGGAATGTACTTAATCAGACGCTAATTGACGCTAAACACGATATATTTATGGTAATTTATTGACATTTAGACAACTACTTGCTTAATATTTGGATAGTTACCGTACGCTATGACACTCATGATGACATAACGATTCTAACAACACGACACATCTTCTAAATAGGTTCAATCGTTTAGAAGTTATAGTACAATAAAGACAAGGAAAAAATACACAGATAAACCCTGAACACATTACACTTCTTTTTTGTTGGGCAGTCGTGTAAAAACAATAATTACATACATAAACTGCAAATGATGTGAATTCTCAGACACAAAGTTTGATATTAGGGTCCCATCATTTGTAAGATAGAAAAAAGAAAAAAATTAATAATATAATAATAATTATATAATACACAAAAGATACATAATTAAAGAATATGGGAATATAACAATCATGAAATAGCATTAGTCATTTAAATAATAATAGTTGTCACCAATTAAAGCCAGATGTGAAGTAAAAACAAGGATTTTGTGATTTTTCTCCGATGCCATCAGCAATACACAATCGATTAGCTATAGCGTTCCACGGGCAAATATGTTAAAACACAAGACCTACCACTGTTAAACAAAGCCATGCTCCTGTGGCAAACAAATATTAATTGCAACTCTTGGATATCGAAATTCTTATGCATGATTTAAAGAAGGCGAAAAGAACCTTATCCGCCTAAGGATATACAATAAAAACCTATATAAAAGTAGGTTCGGTAAGACCGCGATCAGTAAGAGGTCTCGGCAGCGAGTCACTACCGTAGCGAGGGCTACGTACATATGTCGGCGCTATGGGCATGCATTTGTCTTGCCACGCTATCGCGCCCGTGTAGGCAGGAATTTACCGTCCTCTACTTGAGCAACTCGCGAACGAGCACCTGTAAATCTCTCAATTACAACCAGGACATGGGTAAAATTAACTTGAGCTGAGCAGGATACGTGTCTCTACGACTCGCGAGCGACCCCCCGAATATATACGATTATGTCACCCGCGGAGGAAATTGTACATTCAGACGAGCGACATTTGTTATGGGAATACTGCCTATATATTATGATTATTAAATGAGAGCAAGGATAGGTTAAATATCATATATGTAGACGACACATATATTTATATACAAGTATGGAAACTTGAAAGTGGTCTTGTTAATGTTGGTAATGATCGAAAGAGAGTTTAATTTCATCTTCTTCATAGTGTGCCTCTCCTTATTCAAGTTAGGGGTTCTTCTTATTCCAATGCTTCCCGGATCATGCGATGAAAGTAAAATTGTTTTTTTGATAGCACAATGGGATTTTAAAACTGCATCCAGTGGTTAGCTTGGCAATCCAATATTTTTAGATCAATTTATTTTATTGTGATTGTGGTCAAATAATATGGAGTTTTACAATTTATTCAGTGCCGCGCAACCTGCCTTTTAGGCGTATAATATTTATTTTTTACAACATGGCTGCATAGACTTTAACCATTTTAAAAAAAAAAAAACGCATGTCATAATACCAGTGCAAAATGAGTGAGGTTATGTATCAAAAAGTTAAATTAGGTAGGTATAAAAAAATATTTTATATATAATTAAAATTTTAACGCGAAAATAAACAATAGAAAATATTAACTAGCTCAGAATAAAATTTTGTTTCGGAATAAATGAAAAAAAATACTTTAAACATAGTCAATAATCAAAATAATCGAAAATAAATTTTCGTAATATACCAAAAAAAAAAAGGTAGGTAAAACAAAAATGAAGTGTCCTTGAATCAAATTATCTAGTTTAGATGTGAACATCAAAATATATTATGTGAATTAAAAACAGAATACCAAGGAAATAACTAAAAGTATTAGCAATCAAACAATGAAGAATTAAACGTTGTGTAACTTTAAAATTACGGTGGTTTTTTTTTTCACAATAATTATGTTTCATTGTTGAGTCAATAAATCTCGAATTCTTTTATGGAATAAAATACATTTTTTTGATAGGAATTTCTTTAGTGCATCACTGAACTGATTATTCGTTTATTTTATTTTTTAATGCTTTAGGCAGCATATTATAATGTACGGTAAACTAACATATTTTTTTTTTGTGTTGAAATTGTGTACCTCAGATCTTTTTTCTTTGCTATCTTTTTAAAATAAAATCCTACTAATAATTAATTTATTTAATACAAAGACGGTAAGGTTAGTATTTTTAGGTGCTTAAAGAGTAGACGACATGAATCTCTGCTCTCTGCTTTTGTAATTTTTCGGATTGCTTGTTTTTTTCGTAAAATATGTTCGCAGATCGCCGAATTTTTCACGCTGAACGTTTTTAACAGCTTGATGTGCTCCATCAGTCGAGTGGCTATAGGCCGTTTTGTTTGTCCAACGTAGGCTAAACAACAGCTTCATTTTTTGTATATTCTTGAAAGCAGCTCTGGGTTCTATAAGTACATCCCAATCATAATGATTTTCGTACCTGTCGTATCTTAGCACGTGACCCAGTTATGCAGCTTTGCGCTGTTTGATGATTTGCCAAAGCTTGCGTTTCTGGCTGACACGCCGTAGAATAGAGTCCAAGATATCGACATCATGCATCTGCATGCCCACATCTCGAATGGTTCTTTACGTTTCCTGAGATCTTCCTTAATAGTCCAGGCCTCACAGAAAGTAAGGGCCATATATAGCACTGAAAAAGACGTTTTCGAAATGAGATTGTTAGTTGAATTTCTAAATAATATTAAAAACAGTCGATAATAAAATAGTACAAAATAATCCAGCAATAAACTAAAAATTAAAGTGATAATAGCGTCAATTTAGTATTAATAGTAAAATAAACATATTCATTGTGCTTGCAAACTTGTAAGCTATAATAATACTCTTATGTTTTGATAACCTTTTTTATAAAAAGGTTGAATATAAACCTTTGAAAGAATGTTGTTTACATTGAAGTTTTAGCACTTTATTAATGGATCGAGTTCCTTTACTTATCCACTACATTAACATATTACTTGGAGACAAATATAAGTTTTTCCAGGATTATCGTATTACCCGCCTTCAGTTGGTCGCATTTCCGTTTATTTTTCTAACTTATAATTTTTCATATTTCTCATACAAATTTTCATTTATTCCAAGAGCTGGTCATTGCTGATCGCTGCCTTCGGCATACTCATGTGGATTGGCCGAGGGGTTTCCTTGATGATTAAAGGTTTTAACAGAATCTCTTCGCAATGAACGAGGATCGCTGAATTTTCAGGACAGAAGTCAATGCATGATTTGAAGGCGTTTTTCAGTGCCTATTCGGAGTGGATATTTCCCTTGTAAAAAATATCCAAATTGCAGATTTTGTTAATTTAAAATAAGCAAAAAAGAACAATCAGATCAATTGATGTTGAGTAACGATGACATTTGTGTGGTAATATTGTGAGTAACGATGATATATGTGTAGTAATAGCACAGTATACCAGATAGTAACTCCTCTTAAGAGCAAAATTGAAATCGACGCGAATACTGTCACGAGTCCTAAGGGCTCGAGTATGGCCGCTACACGGCCCACGCGGATATGCAAACGTTCGAAAAAGTCGCCAGCATTTACCTACGCGTAACGCTAACCAAAGGCGTTCGTCGAGATGTAGCCCTCTGCCCACATTCTTCTCATAATGCCCTGTCGCTCTCGAGAGAGTCTACTTTTGTCCTTGTATACTGTGGTAATAGTTTAGTTAGTAGTGATTATAATATAATATGACAAAAATTAAAATGACAATCATAATCTACCAAGTCAGTCTTGGAACAGGTGGCAAATATAGTTAGACTATACTTAATCAAAAAAAATATTTCCTGAACTGAATAAATAGATTTGTATTAGAAATATAATGATTTTCATTGCCGGTTTTGGAACATATCGTATTCACAATCACGAGAATATACTTAAGGTAAGATAGCGAGCTTTTAAACCCCGTCGACTTCAGAGTTCCGCTCCGCGACTAACGGCCCCTTAAGTGCTGTAGCTTTTCAAGAATATCAGCAAAGACTACTGCCTCGTCATATAGATATTGCAAGAGACATTAAGGTAACATGATACCTGGGAACGACCATATCTGATAAACTATTCTTTCATGAATATTTTGAATAGTATAATCACTAATATAAAAAAGTTTCTAAGAGAATCCCTATAAGGAACCAATTTATAATATAGACTTTAAAGAGTTTCTCATTGGATTAGACACTCAGGCTTTAACCTAATTTCGAAAACTTTCAGGAGCGATTAATCCTACAACTTGGGTTGTTGGCTACAGCGGGCGAGCCCGTCACCTCAGGAAGTTTTAACGATTAGTCGTTCTATCTCCCTGGAGTGAGCGTATCTAGCTACTTCACAAGCCCGTAAGAGGCCAACGCCTTAACCGCGAGATAGCCAGGAATGTTACCTGGCGGGCCGACACTCACGCCCTTATTTCCATTTGTGACCAGATTACTCCGGTCTCTCGATTGGTTACGAGTTCGAGGTCGCTTGCGCGGTCCTCTCCCTTACGAAGCGGTGAAATGGTGTATAACGAATCTATCTCGGACCACAGCGTCCTTTGCCCGGCTGTTCACCCAGGATCGGATGGCCGAGGGTCGTTTTGAAGAGCAGTCGCCGTAAGGTCCGAAACCACCCCCGCTGTATAGGAAACAGTACTGCTCCCAGACTCCCCCGACTGTTAGTCAGAGTGGGAGCTAATGGGCCCATGCTGGGTTGGCCACGAAGACCCACGTGTTCAGGGTCGGTCAAACTCACGGGTCAACACCCATCCGACGGCCTCCACGCACGGGGTGCGAACCTGGGTAGGACTCTGGCCTTGGTGGACCACTTGGAATCAAACCTCTGGCGCTCCTGGACGGTCTGCGCACCGTGCGGCGCAAGCCAATCGATTGTGCACTCTGACTAACAGTGGAAGCTGTATTCTTTTCTTACTGCTCTTGAAATGACCATTGGGCATCCGATCCTGGGTAAAAGGCGGGCAAAGGACGCCATGGTCCGCGATAGATTCGGTATACACTATTTCACCGCTTCGTAAGGGAGAGGATTGTGCAAGCGACCTCGAACTCGGAACCAATCGAGAGGCAGTCGCCGTAAGGTCCGAAACCACCCTCGCTGTATAGGAAACAGTACTGCTCCCAGACTCCCCCGACTGTTAGTCAGAGTGGGAGCTAATGGGCCCATGCTGGGTTGGCCACGAAGACCCACGTGTTCAGGGTCGGTCAAACTCACGGGTCAACACCCATCCGACGGCCTCCACGCACGGGGTGCGAACCTGGGTAGGACTCTGGCCTTGGTCAAACCTCTGGCGGACCACTTGGAATCAAACCTCTGGCGCTCCTGGACGGCCTGCGCACCGTGCGGCGCAAGCCAATCGATTGTGCACTCTGACTAACAGTGGAAGCTGTATTCTTTTCTTACGGCGACTGCTCTTGAAATGACCATTGGGCATCCGATCCTGGGTAAAAGGCGGGCAAAGGACGCCATGGTCCGCGATAGATTCGGTATACACTATTTCACCGCTTCGTAAGGGAGAGGATTGTGCAAGCGACCTCGAACTCGGAACCAATCGAGAGACCGGAGAAATCTGGTCACAATTGGAAGTAAGGGCGCGAGTGTCGGCCCGCCAGGTAACATTACTGTCTATCTCGCGGTTAAGCCGTTGGTCTCTTACGGGTTGTGGCGTAGCTAGATGGTGGACTGTTTTGTCCCAAGTCTTCAACGCTCACTGCAGGGAGATAGAACGACTAATCGTTAAAACTTCCTGTGGTGACGGGCTCGCCCGCTGTAGTCGACAACCCAAGTTGTTAGTCAGAGTGCACAGTCGATTGGCTTACGCCGCACGGCCAGGCGCCAGCGCCGAGCGCCAGAAGTTTGATTTCCAGGGGAAACTGACCGTAAGGCCAGAGTCCTACCCAGGCTCGCACTTCATGCGTGGAGGCCGTCGGATAGGTGTTGACCCGCGAGTGTGACCAACCCTGAACAGAAAGGGTCTTCGTGCCCAACTCAGTAAGGGCTCATTAACTCCCCGTTTAATCCTACAGTGATTAATCCTACAGTGTAAGCGGTGACTGTGTTTTATTTTAATTTAATTATATTGACTGGTTAGTTCTCTAGCGTCGCGCTTAGCCACATTTTTTATTTAGGCCCTGAATTAAAATTTTTACTTAGACAGGTACGCTAAATTTGCTTTACTATTAACACCCGTATACTCCACTGCGAAATGACAGTTTTTCTGAGACAGCTCTGCGATCGAACGTTTAGTGCCCTGGAATCTGTGCCTGACGTTTTATTAACACCGGTTTTTTATTGGTCAAACCACATAAGTAAATAAACGGAACAGAGACAAAGCTTCTAAAGAGTGTACAAAATGTTTACCTATTTTGGTAGGGTTAGCAAATGGGGATACAATTAAATAAACAAAACGTTTATCAACTTTTTGTTATACACTTACCTACGATAGAATAATTTTTACAAATAACACTTTAAATATATATTTTTTGTAATGTTATCGAGATAAATAGTTAGGTACCTATTCTGTATAATTTACTAAAAAATCACTATTTATACCATTTACGATTTACCCAAACGATTTTTGCAGCACCGGGTTGAGTTTTCTTTCGTTGTTAAGGTATACTAAATATATCTTTCTACCGCATTAAAAATAATAAATTAAATTATTATGTGTTAAGTATTGTACTTTACCTAGTGAAGTCTTTGAGGGTAATGAAAAATTACATGATTTTATTCATTCTATTATTGTTCATACATACAGCACAGTAAATCATATTTACACTTTTTTATATATTAAAATACTAATTAAATCAATCGTAAGGCGAACATAAACAAGTCGCGAAATGTGTACTTACAACGGACGCCCTGATCTTTGAGTACTGGCGAAGCCGATATAAACGTTGAAATATGATCCCCTAAATAGCCTTTCGCGCTCGAAAATGACCCCTTCAAAACCACTACTGAAAACCGGCCAGTAGTAGTTTGGTCGCAGTCCGCTAGCAGAAAGCCGATCGTTTCCGGCGTGAGAGCTTCCGCGAAGAATATTTATTTATTTATTTATTTCAAACATAAATATAAAACACATAAAAATGGTCATACCAAGTAATGGTGCGAAGAAACAACGGCCCACATTCACATGACCATGCTCAACGCATACCCAACTAGGCCAAATATAGCCTGTATCTGGGCATACGACTTATTTTCTGACTTAGGTGGAGAAGCCTAATTGACGTAGGTACTCATATAGATACATATACACATACTTACATATATATATATATATATATATATATATACATACATACACAAATATATAAATATAACGATCTAGATATAATACAGTATTATTCTTTTGCATTATATTACAATATATTGCATATTGTTTAATATATTATATCACAATATATAGTATAATAGTAAAGTTATGGAGAATATTTTTTTTAAGATATGACTTGCAGAAGTTCGTTCTCTGTCCTTGAACGACCCATGTCGTCAAGAAGCCATTTTTTAATATTTTATTGAATAAAATGGTATTTGCTATTTCCTTTATTTTGTCATCAAGACGGTTGAATATTTTCGGTGAATATTTTTGAATATATTGGCGCGATATACTCTCGCTCATATGATTTACGAGCAAAGGGTATGTCGAGCCAACTTATATTTATCTGAGGGCATATCTAGCTAATATATCGATGAATCGGAACCGGTTTTTCTCCCTTTGTACGAAGCCGCCAGTACTCACACACATACGCGTCTTAAGCTTCTAGTTGTGTACCTATCATAGCGCAGTTGTATGAAGCTTTGTCTCTGTTTCGTTTATTTACGTCTGTGGTAAAACCCCTACAAAAGTGACTTCGCCTATTTTTTCGCTGGTTTGCCCATTTCAGATATATTTCTTAGGTAGTATGTCGCCTTAAATGCATTTTTCTCTGAATGGCTCGGCTCGCAAGGCAACCGGCGGTCGGTTTGCCTACCGCACGTATTCCCTAGAGCTTAGCCGGCCTGCTCGGTCGCGAATTGTTCCTTTTACAATTACACTCGTTAGATAAGGCAACTTCCTTTGCTTCCACTTAATTACACACCTTAGCTGAGGCATGGCCGTGCCGTGTGTGCACGAATACGGGTGGTTATCTTGGTCGCCTTTGCCTTTGAGAGCGGAACTTTGGTTTTGTCATGTGCCCTACGTACTATCCACCCACTTACCCCATATTATGTGCATTAACGAACCAAGCATGTTTTTCACTCTGAGTATCATCATTAGTATATCATCGATTATATTATATATGTGGTATTAGATTGTCCCAACTCCATAACTAGCTGAGTTGGGGCACGAAGACCCATTCTGTTCAGGGTTGGTCACACTCACGGGTCAACACCTATCCGACGGCCTCCACGCATGAAGGCCTGGGTAGGGCTCTGGCCTTATGGTTAGTTTCCCCTGGGAAAACCTTCTGGTGCTCCTGGACGGTCTGCGCACCTTGCGGCATAAGCCAATCGATTGCGCACTCTGACTAACAGTCGGGGGAGTCTGGAAGCAGTACTGTTTCCTATAGAGCGGGGGTGGTTGCGGAGCTTATGGCGACTGCTCTTGAAACGACCATCGGCTACCCGATCCTGGGTGGAACCGCCGGGCAAAGGATGCCGTGGTCCGCGATAGATTCGGTATACACCGTTTCACCGCTTCGTAAGGGAGAGGACCGCGCAAGCAACCTCGAACTCGTAACCAATCGAGAGACTGGAGTAATCTGGTCACAATTGGAAGTAATGGCGTGAGTGTAAGCCCGCCGGGCAACACTCCTGGCTATCTCGCGGTTAAGGCGTTGGCCTCTTACCGGCTTGTGGCGTAGCTAGATGGTGGACTGTTTTGTCCTCAAGTCTTCTACGCTCACTCCAGGGAGATAGAACGACTAATCGTTAAAACTTCCTAAGGTGACGGGCTCACCCGCTGTAGTCGACAACCCAAGTTGTCTCGTTCACACGAACTAATTTCCGATTTTTGTTCAGAAAGAAACGAAATCGAGCCCAATTTTAACATTCAAGTATTAGTGCCATCTATCCCATTTTTATATATATTTTTTATATTGATTACATCACATAAATGATACCGAGAGACATAATGCCATTTATTAATCTATATGAACATTGAAGTGTATAATTATTACTGTATACTAAATAAAATGTTGACATCTTTATGTAAATAACATTAAAATAATAAACCTATGATTTAAAAATTCGTCTCTTATAATATTATTTATTTGTTCCATAAAGGCATGTCGAGCGCTATCCACAGTGCGCCGCCATGCTGTAGTGCCATCTACCCCTTGCGTTTCTTGGTAAAAACCTGGTTGCTAAATTAATATTATAGTACAAATACGACGGTGAGCAATGTTATACGCAATACAATCAATTGTGAACTTTTATTCTTCATCAATATACGAATTATCAATCGCCAAAGTAATTAAAAGAAAATCATAGATAGGTACTTCATTGATGTTTTTCTAACGCTTTTTTATTTTTAATATAAATAATATAAAATATCCGCCACTCGAATATAGTCGATAATGAATACCTGCTGCTGCTTATCTTATGCTGCTACCCGCACATCTCAGTGACTAGCTAGCTGCTTGTTTGTTTGCAACACTAGCTTGCCTATAGATTACAGACTGTTTTTACCTGTGTTTATTATTTAGACTTTCTGCTTGTGCTCTGTTCACTTGAAACTATTTCATTGAAAGTTGCGCAAAGATAATAATAATAATAATAATAATTGTATTAATTTACATTGTATTAATTACAGAATCTGCCTAGCCATAGCCCGCAGTTTTAGGAAGTTTCTATGTATGGCAATGATGTATCCATATGCATATAGTATTAAAATGAAACATACAAAATGTGATAAAATATAAAATAGTTAAGTGAATTCAAATTAAACTTATATTATATTTAAAAATATCGAAATAGCATGATCATGGCCAAAAAAAAATATTATAAAATGTCGTGATATGAAGTTAATAGAACAAATAAATAAATATTATAAAAAACACAAAATGTATTACAATGTATGACAACAATAATAATGCAGACCTTTAATTTTAAATATGATCTACTTCCTTTTCCACCTTATTTCTACCAAGTTGAAGTAAATGTTGTGTAACTTTAATTTTTAATTGGATTCATTTAATATTTCGACATGTTTTTATAGATTCTCTTAAATTGATATAAAGATGCCACGTCAATACTCGCCACACCAACATGCTCAAATGCATTTTATTCACGGGTCGTGTAATGGTAACGCTCGATGTACTGCAAGGGAATACCGAATTGATTCTAGGCGAAAACAACGCGTACATGCAAAGTGAAATAGCTGGTGCTCGGCGCCAAGAGCGGGGACCGGTGATAGACAGGGAAGAAAAAGTGCTCAAAATGGTGAGGGATGACCCTTTTACACGCATTCGTAGCATCTTGCGACGGTCTAGTAAAGCAAAGGCTGCCGAGCGTCGAATATTTAAAAATAGGGTTGTGTCACCCCAAGACTTTCCCGTCAAGCACACATCCCCCTACCCCCCCTTCAGCCCCCAAGCTGCGACCTTCTTCAACCCCCCCCCCCCCCTTCCCTCCACTACCCACTCATTCCCCGACCACCCCCCTTTCCACCCGATAGCGATTGGGTCAAGTGACTGTGATAGCAAAAGTATTTTTTAATATTTTCTAGTATTTCCGTAGTACTAAAATGGGTTTTTTCCAGTATTTTGTAGTATTTTCATAAATACGGCTGTATTTAAATATTTTTTTGAGTCGCTGTACAAGATATTCCAACCAAAATTTTACAACTTTATGTCTGTCCAACAAGGCATCTGAGTATAGAATTTTAAGTCTCTAACTGAAATATTTCGAGATTCAAGTATGACTACTGTTCGCGCGCAAGCTCTGAGGAATCGGAGGCTGGGAAAGCGGGCGGATGACGCCGCCCCAGGCCGTTGCCTTATACACCGCACTCTCCCAGTACTCGTACTGGGAGAGTGCGGAATGTGAAGCGACGTCGGGAGCGGCGTCATCCGCTTGTTTTCTCAGCCCCGATTCGTCGGAGCTTCCGCGCGACTGTAACTAAAATCTTTTCAACTCTTTCCATGACCGAATGGTGCCTGCGTGCCATGTCAGCTCAATCAGATGAAGCGTTTGGGCGCTATCACTGAGGGATACACACAGGGACACAGACACACAGACTCACAGACAAACTTCAGTCTGGAAATGGTCTTAATCGTATCGGGAGGGGTCTAAACGTATATATTCGTCTTCATCTCGAAAAAGAAAAATTGCGCGTTCACAATATTCTCCCTCTGCCGAAAAAGTAAAAATAAGAGATCCATCCTTACCACTTGCGATGTCCTGCCCGCCGTCTATCCCCCAGGTTGACGTTTTGCGGAGAAATGCTTTGACGCTCGGGAGAGGACGTTGAGTTTTTTCCTAAAATTATTTGGACACTTCCAATCCAATAAAGTGCAGTACCAAAATTGTTATTGCTTGGTGCCAAATTCAAGTGAGTGACTCGCAAAGCGGCCACGAAGTATATTTAGTCTGCAGTACGAGTGTACTGACAGCGAAGTTTTATTCCTCTACAATAGACAAAGCCGACGAGCAGTTAAGCCGACCAACCCGTCTTCGATGTTTCTCAGGAAAATAACTCGATCGACGCGTGATTAAATAAAAAAATGGCAAAACAACAGAGATGACGTCTTACTCAGCTATTTGTATATACTTTTTTGAAGTTAATAGAAGAGGACTGCCTAAAATCGGGGAAACAGAAAAAAAGATGATGACTTAGCTATATTTTTTTCTGTTGTAACAGAAATTCCTTTTTTTTGCACTTGTGTCACGAATTATATAAAAAGGGTTAGTTTTCAGGGTTTTCTATAACCTTTTCATGTCCCGAAACGTTGTTTATTGTTGCTTTTGCGATATTCTCAAAATTTTCATTGACAGCTGTCAGATGACAATAAAATTAGTGTTGCCATTATTGAAATAACCTAATTAAAAAATAAATAACTAAATTTTAAGTATTTAATAATACTCCTAGCTAAAATAAAAAAACACTACATAAAATTTTACTTTTATTAGTATTTTGATAGAAAATCTACCATTTATGCCATCATAGAGTAGAGACAGTCGTGTTTTTGGTGTTGATGAGTTGGCCAACCGAGATCCGGCCGGTACTCACTTCCTGTTTTGAAGATGGCCGGGTCGGGGCAGGTGCTCCGGCTTCGCCGAGGAAGAATGAAAGTTTTTTAAAGAGAGAGAGAGAGAGTAACAAGAAAAGGGTAACAGCCCACTTTTAGTGCAGAACTTAAATATGTAGTGCAAATTACCATTAAACATAGGTGAGTTTTGTTTCTTCTAATTTTTGTTGGAATGCTTTCGCGATCGCAATGATTCAGGTCGATTTTTTCCATTTTGGTTCCAGTTTTCCTGGGCACGCCTGTATAGGTATCAAAAATAATGAGGTTCCTCCACGTCCATACCGGATAAAGCCACCCGCAAATTTTAATATCGACCTGTCATCGCTGAAACCACATTTTCAACGTTCGAGTTTACGGGTTTTTTTTATCAAACCACATTTTTTTTCCACATGGATTCTTCAATTTAAATGGCTTGTGCGTAGTCTCGGGTTAGAAAGCATATTTTCTCTGTAAAATAATCCAGCATTAGACTTCCGGTCGGGAGGCAACTTTGTTCGGGTTTTATAACAAAAGATCGTGTTTTTAGGTGATTCATTTAATTTTTTACAATATATAGAATTCTGCACTGTTTTTTTTTGTTTTGTTTGCGGAAAACCTACCTCTTAGCTAGATTATTAGAAAAGTGTTAAATACCCTCCCCCTGAGTTTTGATTCAGTTTTTTTAGTTATTTTTTTTTAACTTGTTTCTTTTATTTTTCTCAAGTTTAGTTTTCCACCTTTTTCCTTAAAAAACGGTGTGGCGCCATTACTAACGTTCTTTTATGATTTCCCGTTATACTGTCTTGAAAACATTTAGTGGATATGTTTCTGTCAGGTATAAACCAAAGAAATATAGTCTATTTTGTATATATTTTTATCGCCAGAGTAATCACTTATTAATACTTGAAATATTGTTTTAAATAGTTAAGTATTTAACTACAATACAATACAATTTAGTTCTGCTCCATTAGGTAGCTATCCTACACTTGGATGCGTCATTGCGTCTAACATTTTAAGTTATATGATTAATTATGGAATATTAACTATCATGATAGCTGTGACTATTTAAATAATTTAAATAATTTATAATCGTTTCGAAAATCTTTTATATATAGAAAATAATCTAATAACGAAAATTTCTGATCAAATAGCGGCCACAATGTTTACGTTATTTAGCAAAGTTAATAATTATCAAGAATTTTCCTATATTTTACATTGTGATGTTCTTGGGATATGAACTCCAAATTTTTTAAGTCCACTCTACTACAACTTATCGTGTAAAGTTCGTATTTATAGCGATTTTTATTTCTGTACGAAATAAATGAGCTGAGCAAAAATAGCTACATAATGATAAAACAAAAATATTGTTGTGTTGTGTATCAAGAAATTTCGTTCAGATGCTAAATCCCATACTATTCCATCCATGCATTCCTGCATTCCATCAAGCTGCTAAATTTCATGCTAAATTTCTTATGCTCATGCTCATGTTAATCAAATGGACTAAAGACAAATGTAGTATGCTAATTTTTTCAATAATTACCACCCAGGTGCTAGAGTGAACCCACAAATATATAACTCTGTTATAATGTTAAAATAGGTCTCCTCTAAAGTATGTCCATGAAGATATCTTCTTCATATTTGCCTTTAAGAATTCCCCCGTTTATGTTTATTCTGAATTGACGAGAATTAAACGAAATAGGGATAACACGACCTTAGTGTCGCTGTTACGATGCTCAACGTGATCCGCTTTCAAAGACGAGGAACATGTACCGCAAATAAGGACGAGGGAATTATGTGCGATGAAGTGTCGCTTCTTACCTGAGACAAAGAGACGCTCTCTAAACACAGCGTTAATACAGGGCTTAGTAATGTAAACGTAAGGGCCTGTCTTGAAATTCAAAGCCGTAAGTAACCAATATAATTTTAGTGTTGTCTGCTCAGAGCAGAGTTTTTGAGGAAATAAATATAAAAGTAAAGAATAAGGACAAAGAAAGAAAATAGCTTTATTATACCAAAACACTGACAATGATAAAGAAAACTTATTTTTTAAATAATTAGTGCAAACGGCTGGCTTATCGTTTCAAGATTTCTTACATCGAACCGTTGTAATATTAAATAAAATAACGAATAAATCAACTTATCTCAGCAATTTAATATGCGTATATATACATACATATATATTATATAGCCACATATATAAAAGTCTTACCTTGCGGTAAATTCTAATCGTAATAACCCTACATCGTAGTATCATGGAGCGTTATTTAATTAATAAAAAAAAAGTAAAACAAAAATGTTAAAAACAAGATTTACTTTCCATCAGGGACTTACAGTGGCAATCTCCCGGCTCCATCTTCAGACCCTCAGACATCTGGAAGTGCCAGACATCTGGCAGTGTAATGGAAATTACTAATGATAACAAAAATACTAGCCCAAATTCGACTGTTCTACCATTTGCCATCAGTGAGTTCCAGTCCCTACACCTTGGCTCCATCATCAAATCATCTCGATGGTACATAATATTGCGCTGTCCCTGAACTTACATAAATATGCCAAGTTTCAGCTCAATCGGATAACAGCAAGTGGTTGAAAACGGCTTGCAAATTTTGAAACGGACTACTTACATACGAACATTGGAAAATAAATAAATCTTGTAAAATAGTAATAACGCATTGATTTCTTCACAATATATTTGCTAAAAATTACATTAAAAAAAAAGCTCTGCAGAAAATATCTCGGTTAATGTTTTTAATGTTTTACAGTAAGATATGCAGAGTTTCGAGAAAAAAATATCATTGTCAACTGTTTCAAATTTTTAGTAATTTCATTTTTAAAATTTTCTAACTTGAAATAATAATATTTTAGCAAAGGTTTAAGGAAGAAAAAATATATTTTCTCTGTAAACAAACATATTTGAGTTTCTAAAAAAGCGAAAACGTGGAAAGTCAGTCGTGCCTTGATCAGTATTTCCCATCACAGTGTCTCCTCAGCCTTAACCGGAGGGTCATCGAGGTACTCCACCTCTGGACCTGACGGGAACGAACGATCAAGGTCCACTGTCACCGCGTGGACCTTGAACGTTCTTTTCATTAAAGGGATGGCTATGATCTTTCTTTCTAAAATCGATTCATGCTTAGATCCGTTTAGGAACAAGTCACAAGATGGCATTATTATCTCATTTTAACAAAAAAATGACATTGACCGTTTTTTCCCGTAACCCTACCTATGTATGTTTGGATATATTTTCTTAAGTGAGCTAAGCCCTGAAAGTGACACTTATGATTATAGCAGCGAGGGCTTTCGGCTATCGGAGCTTTTCTTATTTCTAATACTTGCTCACCTTGCACAGATGTGAACATGCAATAAAACTGTACTTTCTGGTATGGATTCGTTGACCGCAACGTGTTGGTAATAATATTATTGATAGGTTTTTATTTTCCAGGAAAGCAGTAGTATGTTCATGGTTAATGAAAACAAGCTGTGTTAAAAAACACAGAATTGCAGAAAAAAACAAAAATCGCTGCTCTGCAGAAATTGTTAGTTTAAAAGATCACGTAGCAACACTCCTAGCTACGATATTCCGTTCAGTATTACTCACATGGTTCGCTCGATATTGTGCTTATTTTATACACACGTTGATTCGAATCAGATTTTTTTAAATCCATATATACTCGTATGTGCGTATGCGACGTTGCCGCGCATAGCCTGGGCTGCCCAATTGGCAGAGTTTTGGAACTGTTGGATACCCGCGTGAGTAATAGTAATAAAATTATAGTTTAAAAAAGATAGCTATAGCTAAGATACGTTGTTCCGTTATATAATTTCAGTGCCAACCTTCCGGATCCAACCTCAGATCCTGGAAATCATTCATTACCAGAGTACATCTCAAGCCGATTCCAATAAGCCCAAACACGGCTCGGATACTTTGTTTCGTTATGAAGTTTCTGTGACTACCTTCCGCCTACAACATCACATCAGCTTGATGGTACCATATTAATGTATTGTCTTTAGAACTACGCACAATTGCCAAGTTTCATGTTGATACGACTATCAGAAGTAGTTGAAATATGACTAGCAAGATTCAGTTAATTGATAGATTGATACGTACAGGTCAAGCTAATGAAGGATTGTTATGAGCAGAGCATCTATGTGAAGTGAAGAAGGGTTAAAGAATAGAGAGTAGTGGCGGTTCCTTCATACAAGACAAAAAGCCCGGCTCGCCTTATCTCTTAAAAATCTTCATAAAAAGATCTGTAAACTAATGAATGAATTTGCAAGCGCCTATGGCTCACTAGCGGACACAGATCGCTCCACGCGACAAAACAGCTTATCGACCGAGCGACATTTCGCTGCAATCTTGCCGAGCTGAGCTCAGCTAGTCATCTCGCTCGCACACATGGGCTTGCAACTGGGCTTTCAAATTCAGTGGTCCTCATTTTGAAAGCCATCAGTGGTCCCATTATTATTACTCACGCGTATATCCAACAGTTGCTAATCTATGCCAATTGGGCAGCTCAGGCTACGCGCGGCAACGTCTACGTGTGTATATAATAACCACCATATCGAGCGAACCATGTGAGTAATACTAAACGGAATATTGTAACTAGGAGAATTGCTAAGTGATCTTTTGAAACTAACAATTTCACCAGAGCAGAGATTTTTGTTTTTTCTGCAATTGAGAATAGGGTGATTTATCTATCATAACAAATTACACGCCAATATCGCTAATTAGCTTCCTTTCTAAAATTGTTTAAAAATTTGGAGAAAGATTAGCTAAGGGCGCAATTTGGATAAGCGCGAGGTTCGTAATAAAACAGCCCTTCAAAGACTAAATAAAAAAGGCACAGAGGTACTCAAAATTATAGACGCAAGCGTGAATACTTCAGCCGCATAATGCGCAACCCCAAATACGAACTCCTGCAAATATTAACCCATTAGAAAATTCAAGGCAAGTGGAGACCGGGGTCGCTAATAACATTAAGGCTGCAAAATTTACCTCAGTGATTCCAGCTGAGAACTGGCGCATCGCTCCTTGCGGCGGTCTCCATGACGAAAATCAGCAGGTTGATTGCCAACCTCAGTTAGGATACGGCACTACAAGAAGAAGAAAACCCTTCTCGCTATGAAACAGTATGCATTTATTAAGGGAAAAGGCCTTACGGAAGCAATCAACGAAATTACCGAATATTTACAAGACTATAGAGCTTGTCCCAAAATGTCTCTTA
The DNA here is from genome assembly GCA_944548615.1 of Micropterix aruncella. Lineage (NCBI taxonomy): Eukaryota > Metazoa > Arthropoda > Insecta > Lepidoptera > Micropterigidae > Micropterix > Micropterix aruncella. The sequence continues at coordinate 5,014,577 of OX155961.1, read as the reverse complement.
TGAAGTTTCCCAGGGAAGTTCTCTGTTTCGTACTGCAGTTTAGAGAGTGAAGACAGCTGTAATGATCGCCAACCGTTCGATAGAAGACGGCAGTACAACACTACACTACACATTGGTAGTTTCAAGGTTCGATTTCTTACTAGGTCACCATTTTCCGTTAGGCTAAAATTAACGGAAATGTATTTGAATTCTGTCAATCGAATGCATTACCAAAACATACACTAACAAACATGTTACAATCGCAGCCATATACAATACAATACAATCAACTACTCCAGTAGATAGGCATTCCTACACTTGGATGCTTCACAAAATGTAATGTTTAAAATGTAATTATTAAAAACATTACTATCGATAGTTGTCATAGCTGTAACATTATATTCAATATTACCTACTTACAAATAATCAAATATACTAAAGTCATTAAATAGTAAGGAGAAAAATATATTAAAATAGAAATGCAAATTCTATGAAGAATAATCCACGTAAAATTATTTTATTGTCAATCCAGCAATATGCCTCACGTATTTTTTTCACATAAATATGTAGATGTATACTAATTATAGGAGAATTAGAATGTCAGCTATCATAATACCGTTATGTTTAAAATTTTGCAAATTTTACTAATTATCACCATGGAAAATAAACTCCTTTATACCATAAATTGCGTTTCCTACCAAATTATTTATAATTATCTTTTTGAATTGGTCCTCTCCAAGGCTTTTTATTTACCCTGTAATCTTATTATAGAAGGACAAATTTTGGTGAATAAAACTGTATTGCACGCTGCTAAGTCGCTGTCGGTTTATGTGGAGTGAAAGATTACCGTAAGACAATGAACACTTATTAGTGGTTGTGAAAGATTACCATAAGACAATGAACCAGCCCATTGTGAAATGTTGCAATGTACGAGTATATCAGTAACTAATTACGAGCTATTATAAGAAAAGTTTCCTTTTCGGAATATCTCAAATCTGCTCCCGCTCTATGACGTCACAGGGGTTATTTTTGCTTCTTTGGTAGCTGCAGTCTCAAGCTGAGACGACTCGACGAGTCAAATAAACAAGCAAACGGTCTTCGCCGTAAGCAATGCGACTACACATATGCTACGCTTGGTATGTATGAGTGTATGCACTACCGATGCAGGGCTCTCGTTCTCTACTTGCCACTTCTATGGCCGCTTCAATTTACGGACGTGTTTAGTTCGGCGAACCTTATTTATGCGCGATTCGATCTTGCTTCCGGCTCGCATATAGACCACGTTATTTATTATGAACGTTTGTTGTGTGAACTAATACTGAAATCTCGTTTTGGAATCGCCCTAGATAGCAGTTCTGGGTCGATAGTGTCTTCATGTATATATGGAGCTGACTTTCAAAAGCAAATTTAAGAAAAAATTTCATGTTTGTTTCGCGGCTTACCAACCAACAAGGAAGGAAAATATTGTGAACGCGCTTGATGTTTTTTGGGGTGAAGACGGAAATATCCATGTTGATGCCTCCTGTGACGTTTAAGAACATTTCTAGTTTGAAGTCTGTCTGTGTGTATGTGTGTATTCCTCCACGATAGCACGCAAACGCTAAACCCGATTGAGCTGAAATTGGGCATGCAGGCAACATTTGGTCATGGCAAGCGTTGAAAACGTTGTAATTGAAATTGGTCCACCAAAGGTGGCCACTGGTAATATTCCAATCTCCAAATATTAGACTTCAAATTTGGTACACAGGTGCATTATCAGCGGTCAGTATATTTGCGTAATCGAACGTGTTTAATGCGTTGCATTCTCAACATCCGCGCTCGTCCCGACTATTTCATTTTATTTTATTTTTATTTTATTTTATTCCTGTGAAGCCGCCCGAGGCTAGCCGAGAAACAAACCATATTGGAAGGTGTGGGAGGTAGATAGGGGGGTTTGGGTGGAGAAGGTTAGGGATTAAGGTTTTTTTTTGCTCGGTGGGGGGTTGTCTGCTTCCCGGGAAAATCTTGGTGTGACACAACCGATTTTTTAAATTACCCAGCAATTTTCCTTACAGTGAAAAGACACGCCAATTGGCGTTCGTAAACATGAAAGACAAATGAAATTTACATACTCTCTCCGAATTCTATGTTAAAAAGCCCAGTATCAAAAATGGTATTATACATAAGGGGCCGTCCATATATTACATATTCACCGAGGGGGAGGGGGGGTTGGAGCTGAGGCTTACACTTGATTACGTGGAGGGGGGGGGGAGTGCCCTGACCTGATTACGTAATCATTTTTGGTAACCGCATCGCCATTTATGTGGTCTAATCCTGCACATTAAATGTGCATTTTTAAATGCGTCCTAAAATATTTTTTGATACCGTCTTTATAGCCACTGCGGTCTGAAGATTGGGATCTGTAAAATAAACCAAAGAGTTTGAGGTTTTCAAAAGTTTTACAAACGCTGGGTTTACGATTCTTCACATTTTCCGCAAATTCGGTAGATTACGTAATTTGCGGAGGGGAGGAGGGTCAGGCCGCTGATTACGTCTGTTGACATGGGGTAGGGAGGAGGTCGAAAATTCCAAAAACGTGATTACGTATTATGTGAACGGCCCCTAAACTCTTTCTTTGTCTTCATTATCGATTGAAGTGTATCTACCCAGCATGGATGGAGTAACATGTATATACATATTATTCTAACTAGTAACCGCGTAAACGACGACCGTTTTTCTTACCCATCCACCATCACGCAAATCGTGTAGATTCTCGATGACCAAATTAGCTGTAAGCGCACAATCCGTTTCGGAGGCGCGGCTTAGCCCACTCTTCATTTGCATATGGGCGCAGTTAGTTCTGGGGAAGCGAACCGAATCACCATAGAATAATCGAGGATTTTCCACTCTGCTCAAAGATACGACATGATGAACAAAAAAATGTCTGATTGACGCATTCACTGGACATTGGTGGATCTCGAAATCCTGTGAGAGGCAGAGGGTATGCGTATACAGGATGTGATTTAATTCAGGGCATTTCTTGTAGTGGATGGATCAGTACGACTAAATAAGCAACTTTTGATAAAAAAATGGAAAAAACAAAAAAAATATGTTAAACTTTGTTTTGTGAAAAAATGATCAACACACTTGAATGCACAAGGAAAGGCGAATTAAAATAAATAAATAAAATACTTTTCGGAATTTTTTGGATTTGATTTTTTTAGTGCGTACTGTCTCTATTTAAGTTAATAAAGTCACATTTATTAATATTCTTAATTTATTTACATCTCTTATCGACCTCAGGGATACATAAGTCAATTTATACAAAATCTATTAAACCAATTTTCTCAAAACTTGACATATATGTTTGTTACAGTCCGCTTTTATTCTTTTATGTGTTATAAATTACCATACCCTTCCGCGAAGCGTATGGTTCCAATGGTCCTTTTTTGAAAAATAAAAAATTTCTTTTGAACATTTGTGTAAATTTTTGTCAAATTTAAAAATTGTATCTATTGAAGAAACGATTAATAAGCATTGAGCGCGTTGCGCCATCTAGCGGTAGGTAATATATCGCTAATAAATAGTGCTAGCGATATCTTACCTACTGCCAGATAGCGCATCGTGCTAATAGCTTTTTATACTATAAAAAAATATATAATTTTCAAAAAAATATTTAAAAATATATATAGTTTTGTTTTTCCAAAATTCTCTATCAAAATTTGCCTAATTTGTAGTACTGATTCACCCACAACAAGAAATGACTTCAATTATATCACATCCTGTATAGAAATCGGTTTAAGGAAGATTAAGAAAAGAAAAAGGAATTCACTTTTCTTGTTTTAAATATTAACCCATTAAGGAAAAAAATTAACCCATTAAAGACCATACGCTTTGCAGAAGAGTAAAACAATTTCTAATAAATAAAGTGATAAAGCGGGATGTAAATAACATATACGTCAAATTTTGTGAAAATTGGTTAAATAACTTATGTATACATTGATGAGACATATCCCTGTGGTCCATAAGAGATGTAAAGAAATTTTGAATATTAATAAATATGATTTTATTTACTTAAAAAGAGTACGTACTAAAAAAATCAAATCGAAAAAGTTGCCAAAAGTATTTTATTTATTTATTTAAATTCACCTTTCCTTGGTCACTCGAGTTTGTTGATCATTTACGATGTTTAAAAAAAACGATATATTTTCTACCAATAATTTATTTTTTTGTCGATATTATGATTCTGATGTTTCAATAACATGGAAACAATATAATTTATACCTTACTCGTGTTTGATAATCGATAAAATGTTTTTCAATTTATAGGACACTAAATTCCTATGGTTTTTAATGGGGTAAAAATTATCGGGGTGGGGAGGAGGGGTTAAGCAGAGATCTCTACAAATCTGATTTTTATCAAGTATGATAAAATACTTATAATATAAGTTTGACTAAATTACAACCCATTACTTACCCCGTCTAACAAGCCAAATTGCGTATTCACGGATTACTGCGTTTCATCGCTTAAGTGCAAACATAAATATGAGGTTTCCGTGGAATTACTCCAGTGAGCGAGATTCATCTGACGTCGGAGCTACACTTTACTGTGGAGAATTTTGCCAAAACCTCACTCGAAATAATTTGATTTATGAACGCATTCGAGTTTCGGAAGCCACAGGCCATCAACGAAAACGCTAACAGGAATCAACGTTAAAATATGAAAAGGAGTTAGTACACGCAGTTGCTATAGGGATCTTTACGAGTCTGCATGGGACAGAAATGCGCCCAGAGTGGTTTGTTTGTTTGATTGATTCTACTCTTTATTGTGAAATCACAATGGGCGGGTTTATTGTCATATGACAATCTCTGACAACCTACCCTACTATGACGTTTGTATATGTATGTGTGCGTGTAGTATGTGTGAAAGTGTGTGTCTCGTTATTGCATTCATTCGACAGAATTGAAAATGCAATTCCGTTAATTTTATCCCAACGGAAAATGGTGACCCAGACGGGAATCGAACCCGGGATTTTACAGTGTAAGATCAGGCTATCTAAAGGACACGAGGAATTAGGATTGTAATATTGGATAGGAGGAATAGGAATATTTTTTTAATAAAACTTTCTTTGAAACCAAAGGACAATGGGCAAATATGTATGGGCGCTTGACCTCTCTAATAAAAATAACGTATTTACCATTGAAAAAATATTTTTATCTGCAATATTTATGACTACTACAACTTAACTCAATTATGAGCCGTTTCGGAGTTTTGAAGTTGGGAATCATCCCAAATATGGCTAATTACACGAATACCGTCATGACAATCCTTTAAAATATATTATTTGCAGTGAAGATTCATAAAATATAGTATATTATGATGCACGGTTACTGGGCACACCATGTTGAACAGCTTATTTTATTTTATTTTATTTTCATTTCTTAGGAAAACTTACAGCTAGTTAAACATATATAGTTACACATTGAGAAATAAGTGCAGAAGGCCAATTAAAAGTTTTCACATATAATAAAAGATACAAGAAGTGAATAAACAAACAAATATAGATGCTAGATAGATGATAATATTGCTAAGAAGAAAAGAAGATATTGTTTATTATAAGTTTCAATTTTCGAGAAGAGGTGTTGAATAGGTCAATATCAACTTCTCGCGCCAATACATTAAAACATCTACTCGCTCGTATGACGTAAGACTTATTCTTATAATTTGTTTTTTGCAGTGGGCACATAAAGCAGGTTGGGATGCCTGAGACGCTCAGCAGGGGAACGTAAGGCCAAACTTCCAAGCAACTCGGGACAGTCAACCTTACCATTTGCAATGTTTGAAAGATAGGACAGATCCGCTATGCTCCTTCTTTTGGATAGTGGGAGAATATGGAATTTCTTTGAACGCGTTGAATAGCTAGGAATATATGATTTAATTCTGAATTACAAGTACCTGATGAACCGTTTTTGAATGACCCTCTATGCGAGTTATATAGGTATTGTAAGATGGGTCCCAAACCTGGGACGCATATTCGAGATGACTTCGAACAAATGCACAGTATAGTATTTTGAATATTTTAACTATTTCAAATTCTGCTGACGTTCTAATAACAAAACCTAATGCTATGAACGCTCTCTTGACAATGTTATCAATATATTCATTAAAAAGCAGCTTAGAATCAAAAGTCACACCTAAATCTTTAATGGAGGAAACTTTAGCCATGGTGCTGTTTTGAAGTTTGTAATTATATAGAGACGGTAGAGGCTTACGTGTAAAGGAGCAAGTATAAGCAAATATAGAGCTAATCTTAGCATATTACATACGTCAGGAAACAGGGCGGGAATGAAATCATGAGACACATATCCAGTTCAAGCAACATATCCCAGTATTTCATTTCCATATACTGCTGAAAAACTCGAGCATTGTTAGGAATATATAGTACAAACTTCATCTTTTCGGGTATTCTGCGACGGTTTTTGTTTAAATAGTTATTAAAAATACGATACCTGGATGTGTTAGGTGCCTAGGGAATATAGGTAATTAGACTTATTTAATAGACTCAGAAACAGTTCATAATTGAAATCGATCGTAATACTAATAAATGTTTTACCTAAAGAGATCTTTTCATTAGAAAATGATTTACATTTATTGGAAAAGTGGGCCCAAAATACCCATTCTCTTTAAACATATATTCTTTGATGTTGATTAAAGCTGTTAGCTGTAAATGAACATATTCAATACAATACAATCAACTACTCCAGTAGATAGGCATTCCTACACTTGGATGCGTCACAAAATTAAATGCAAAAAAGTAAATTTTAAAAACATATCTATCGTGATAGGCTTTAATAATATATTCAATATTACCTACATACAAATAATCAAAATATACTAATGTGATTTAAGAGTCAGGGAGAATAATATATTAAAATAAAAATGCAAATTCTATGTAGAATAATCCAAAAATATATATTTTATTGTCAATCCAGCAATATGCCTTCGTATTTTTTTTAAATGAATAGATGTATAATAAATTATATGAAAATTAGAATGTCAGCTTTCATAATACCATTATGTTTAAAACTTTACACATTTCATTAATCATCAAAATGGAAAATAAACTCAGAACTCCCTTATACCATAAATTGGGTTTCTTACCAAATTATTTATAATTATCTTTTTAAATTGGTCCTCTCCAAGGCTACCATATACCTATATGCTTATTAAAACGATATATTCCTTTTTAGAGGTTTATGTACAGACGTTTATGGTTATGATGATGATGTTTTGAGACGAAGAGTAGCACTTTATAATCTAACGACTCTCTGAATCTCTGAATGACCGTCTGACTCCATATGGATGCGATGGTGAAAATTAAAGTACAAAATACCGAACTATGAGTCTTTTGCTGCTGACTGCTGAACATCGGGCTTAGTCATATTGAGGGGAAGCGGTGTACGTGGGGCATGCGTCGAGTTGACGTATATGTTTGTTCTCTCGACTGTTCATATGCATTCGTTATTATAACATGTGCCACCACACCTTTCTAATTTCGTTTTTATGTTCATTGCTTTATTATAATTTAGTGACATTTTTATATTTTATCACATTTTGGACGACAATATTCCGAATTCGCATAGCCATGAATACATAAATCGTGCATAAATATCGACCTATTTAACTACCTGACACATTTGGGAATTAGGCAAATTCATCCAAAAGTAACCCTACTTTAATATCTCAACAATGCGCACTCACATAATATCACTGACGAAAATATTCTAACGAGAGGTTATGCGTTAGCAAAATATGAAATTAAAAAAAACAGAACTAAATTTGCGTAAAGGCACTTCAGTTCAGTAGCTCCTAAACTTTATAATTACTTTCAGGATAAGTTAAAACCATGCAGAAGTTCACAAATGAAAAAAAAACTAAAATTGCTTTGTGGTTGATTGAAACCGGCAGGGAAAATGTGAATGCAATTATTTCACATATTCTCGTTTAAAACGACACCTACAGGGTGAGTTTTCAATTAGTGACATTCTTTTAGTGGATGAATCATTACGACCAAGTAAGCAAACTTTTAATTTTTAAAAAAATAACTATATTTACCCACCACTAAATAGCGTATAGATTTTGATTCTATTTTACAATAATATATTATTTATATATTATATTTGATATTTATATATTAAACAATAGTTTGATGAGCGTTGAGCGCGCTCCGCAATCTATCAGTAGGTAAAATATTGCTAATAAACAATATTAACTATATTTTACCTACCACTAAATAGCGCATCTTGCCCATAGATTTTGATACTATTTTTCAATTAAAAAAAATAAACCTAAAAAAAAGTATTTTTTTATAAATAGGATAGAAAACGAATTTACCGCGTGAAATTTGTAGCACCCGACGTTTCGGTGACGTTGCAGCCGCCGTTGTAACGCGGTAAATTCGTTTTCTATCCTATTTATTTATTTATTTAAATAAATAAATAAATGGGATAGAATATAGGATAGAAATTTCTATAAATTTATTTATTTATTTAAATAAATAAATAAATAAATAAATTTATAATGTCAAACAACCGCGATAGTCTTCGAAGTATTTTTTTGATTATCGAATGTTGCTCAGTTGGTCATACTAATTAACCATTACAAGGATGTTACTAATTAACAACTCATTCCGTATATTTGATTAGTGATACCAGTCATTTAATTTATTATTATGGTTTATTACTAATAAATAAGAATGCAAAAAAATGCAATAAAAAAGATGATATCCAATTTAAATCGTCAACCTAAATCGTCAACCTAAATTCAATTTAAGTCGTTATTAACATGTAAATATTATAAGTAGGTATATGTATACATTTATATACATTCAATATATTCCAATAAGCGCGGGTCGATGTTGACAGTCTGGGAAATAAAACAAGCTGTGTATTAACGAGGTATTATAGAAATTATTTTTTATTTAATAGGACCATGTACTTGTTTGCCATTATGTTTGAAATATGACATCGTCCAAATGTCCGCCGCAGCTTCGCACGGTGGCTCGGATTCGAGAGGTCCAATTTTCAATGACTCTGTCGCATAGATCCGACTAAATTTGAGCGATGGCCTAGGTTATGTTAACTTTGAGGGCATTGATCGATTGCAGATGTTGGCATAGACCTGCGACTTCAGAAAATCCTACAAGAAAAGGTCTAGCGGCGTCAAATCGCACGATCTTGGTGGCCAAACCCCGTTACCTCCGCGAGAGAAAACGTAACAACAATATATTGTTCCAGTTCCTCTATTAGTCAGATAGAGTCCCACATCAAACGCAAGGCACTGGCATGGCAACCAGGGGCCCTTGCTTATCAGATTTGAACCTATTTCTCCGCCCTCTTGTTTGGTTATAATAAAAAGTCGCTCCCACGGAACTAGGACGCATGTTCGCTGACCTCTTGGTGATATCAGGGGCCAATTTCGTGCGGGCTCTTGACGTCCTTTACCCGCAATGATGCGGGATCGAGTAATCCATGAGTCTTTTCTAAGGATAGGTGAAATCAGATTTACATCTAACACCCGCTATTATAGAAAATAAGGGGTCGAACTCAGCCGTGTTGGTTGTCACGAATATTGTCTATTACATTGGAATTCCAGTACAATTTCTAGTTCCACTTTAATCCGGCACCCTTTCTGAAAAGGGAATACCCCGGAATGGTCAAGTAGAGTTGTTAACTATAACGAGAATGGTCAGTGTTAACTCTACCTCCGACTGTATCCTTCTATCTGATAGATAATTACATCTACTATGTATATATTTTAGATAATTATGCCTACGACGTAGATAATATTCTATCTACAATGTAGATACATATTTCATATCCATGAAAATAGTGAATTCATAACTCCTCGGTCGGCCCTGGACAGTTGTGCTCCAACCGGCTCTCTACTTTCTCTACTTAATGCGAATACCTGAGGACTTTTTTCCGTTAAGGTCACTCGGGATCGATTGAAATATACGACTCTAGACTCCTCATGTTATTCACTGGATTGCGTGGGTGTGGCTGACACAGCCTGGTACGCAAACTGCCCAGTTCCGACCGAGGTGTTCCCCCGAATCCGCACACCGGGTCCCAACCGCCTTTGACTGCAGATACCAGCCGCAGGCAGAGCACAGCAGCCCTGAGTCTCTCTTCGTGGAGGCAACCAGATGGGTTTAACCGTGAGTTCGGCTTACTAAGGAAATAAACACAAAGAAGGTTATCACCACTCAAGCTACGCGAAACCATCATGAACCAAGCATAATATTAACAACTAGAGTTGTCAACTACAACGGGCGAACCCAGGAAGTTTTAAAGGTTAGTCGTTCTATCTCCCTGAAGTGAGCGAAGAAGACTTGGACAAAACAGTCCACCGTCAAGCTCCGCCACATGCCCGTAAGAGGCCAACGCCTTAACCGCGAGATAGCCAGGAGTGTTACCCAGCGGGCTTACAGTAACGCCCTTACTTCCAATCGTGACCAGATTACTCCAGTCTCTCGATTGGTTACGAGTTCGAGGTCGCTTGCGCGGTCCTCTCCCTTACGAAGCGGTGAAACGGTGTATACCGAATCTATCGCGGACCACGTCATCTATTGCCCAGCTGTTCACCCAGGATCGGGTAGCCGATGGTTGTTTCAGGAGCAGTCGCCGTAAGGTCCGCAACCACCCCCACTCTGTAGGAAACAGTACTGCTTCCAGACTTCCTCGATTATTAGTCAGAGTTCACAATCGATTGGCTCACGCCGCACGGTGCGCAGACCGTCCAGAAGCGCCAGAAGGTTGATTCTTGGGGGAAACTAGCTCTAAGGCCAGAGTCCTGCCCGGGCTCGCACTTCATGCGGGGAGGCCGCCGGATGGGTGTTGACCCGTGAGTGTGACCAACCCTGAACAGAATGGGTCTTCGTGGCCAACTCAGCAATGGCCCATTAATTCCCATAATATTAACAGTAGCACATTGTTACTCGTTTATCGTCAAAATTCTACATAGTTAGAATTTCGGTTGGCCAGTTTGTAGAATTGGTTAGTATTCCGCCGGCTGTCGCACGTCGGGTAATCATTCTTATCGATCGAATTTGTCGTGGCATTCAGATGCAATCCTAAATCGGCGGGCGGGTCGTGGGGGTGGGTGGTGGTGTCGGCTACGGAGGCGTTAGATGCATAATATATCGACGCATTTCTCCGTCGGACGTGCGCAAATTTGAGCGCCCCGACGGCAGGCCGCGTCGTATCGTGACCTGAAACCCTGAAACCAAATCCCCAAAGCGGCCATCCGGAACTTTACAAAGCCTAGCACGGTGTTACACTCGCTATCTTCGGTTGTCATGCATTCTACTGTGGCGTATACCACAAATGCAAATATATTTACAGAAACTATATTTGAAGAAAATGTACGAGTTTCTTTATGGCGCCCTGGTGGCCGTGCGCACGAAAGACGTCACGACGCAACGGCGCCTCTTTGTTCAACTTCAGAATTAAAACCAGCAAGGGTCCGGGTATATCATTCTTGCAGACCTCATCCAGAGGCACGCCGAACTTCACCTTCTCGAACCGACGCGGATACGGAAGGGTATTCGGGTGTCCGCACGAAGTCACCTTATTTCCCGAATTGGCCGCACGCCGGTGCATCCTTCTAGCCCAGCTACTCATTATCACATATTACTATGCACTGCAATTCGAGCGTCGCCGCTAAAGCATCAATCGCTCGCGGCGCGTTACACTTCACTACACCACCCACGAAAAGAAACAATAATTAAATAAAATGCGCCGCATACTAGGCGAGGGCATTGTGGGATACTGCCGCGTGTGCGCAGCGATCGCGCGAAGACCACACCTTCATTCTTAACAACAATTTAATTAAAATGTTTTGAATTTAAAAAAATCGATTCAACGGGCAGGGAACGGAACGCTCGGCCGTGAAGACGCCCGCGAAACGCGAAGCCAAAAGCGAAAATGTTAGGTTAATTAAGGTTAGCTGTAAGATATTGCTTTTAGACAATAAGCTCGCCTTTTTGTTTAAGCAAATAAAGCGTTTAATTATTATTATTATTATTTACATAAAGCATGACGTGATATCAATTCTAGTTTTAAAATGTAATTTCAATTTCGTATATTGATGACTAATATAATTCAAAAAATTGATAAAGACGCGTCGTTCACACGCGTCTTTCATAATTTGCAGTATTGTATTGACGCAAATTATTCTTCTTATTGACGTTGAAACATGCTATAAATGGTAAAATATTTTAATATAAAAGAGTTCATTGTTACCTAATAAAAGGATCTGCTGTCACACACTCAAATGGGTAAGTCTATGTAAAATGTAACCTCTAATAAACATGATCAAATATTAACATATGTGCTCTCTCTACTATCCCTACTCTCTCTCTCTAAAAACACCGAGACATCGATTCAACATCGAGACATCGAGACATCGATTAAAAGGTAAATCTCTGGACGTGTTCACGGAATATGTCATCAGCTACCACGCCAGGGCATTTACAATATCTAACTTGAATAATAACTTGATAAACTAACATGAATTTATCAAATTAAATTTTAATTAAACAAATTCTTGTTGATCGCTGTACACAGTTGGTTTAAAAAATTCTAGGACTACCAAATATTTCCTCAATATTATTTAATTATCCAAACAAACTACCTCCAGCATTGGGACTACCCCCAAATACACTTTTGACATTTAATTTAATTTTTATTTTGTTTTATTATGTAATCAAACAGATTTATATTACATATAACAAAATACCTAATACTAAATGAACAATGACCAATAAGATATTTCCAAAATTAATCATCAAACAGTTGCGCTTAATTATAGATACATATGTAAAACAAAAAAGAAATTGCTAAGTTATGTGTGTCTGTGTATGTCGTGTGAGTTTGAGTTTAAACTGAATATAGCCAATAAATGTCTCTCAGCTCTTCTCGCATAAATAAAAAAAAATGAATTAGATTAGATTTAGATTTGAACAAAAAATAATACCTAATTTAACATTAATCTCTTTAGTATTGTATATTCAGCCAAAAATATCATATTTTCAGAAGATTGAGTGAAGTTAAAATACGTAACTATTGGAAAGTGGATTTTTTCCTCTCATATAAAGAGCTACATAAAACATATTTTTCTATTAAACATAAAGATAATAGATAATTATAAATGACAAAGAAGACAAACATAACTTTAAGAAAGCCCTTCTGGCTCTAAGGAAACCATATTATTAGAAAAGAATGTCACAAAAATTGAAAATATAACAAAGATAGTAATTTAAGACATTACTTTTAAAAATCGCCATTATAATAGTAAGAATATACTATTAAAAGCAAAAATAGTATTTTTTAAATCATCAGTAATAATTCGGAATGATATGAAAATAATAATAATATAATAGACAAAATTTTAACAAAAATAAAAACCGACTCTAAATTATTTTATAAGTGCAGCTGCCATGTAATGGTGATACTTAGAATGGGCTATCATAATTAAATGCGTATACAAAATTTCATGTATTTGTTGTTGACCGTTGAGGAGTTCCCTCTTTGGAAGCCAATCCTGGGTGCCGCAGTCCATGGTGAAACTTAGAACGAGCTGTCGTAATTGAATACATATACAAAATTTTGTGTCTACGCTGTTGACCGTCGAGGATTTCCCACGTCGGGAGTCAACCATCGGTGCAGCAGCCATGTCATGATAAAATTTAGAACGGGCTATCATAACTGAATGAGTATATAAAATTTAGGGTATGTGCTGTTGACAGTTGAGGAGTTCCCTCTTTGGGAGCCAACCCAGGGTGTAAAATCAGATTATGCTTACCATAAAAATAAATGAATTGTCATCGGAATTAAACCAACATGTAAATTTTGAATTTCATATGATAGTATTTAATTTTGATAAAAATGGGACCAATCTGTAAGTATAAAAATTTTAAAATAAAAAAGAATTGTCCAAGTCGGTTCATAAATGACAGAGTTCTAATGTAACAAACATAAAAAAAAGATACAACCGAATTGATAACCTCCTCCTTCTTTTGAATTTGGTTAAAGAACAATCATACGCGCGGTATTAACAATTATAATACATAGTGGTTATGTTATGCTAGTTTATTTGCAATTGTATTTATTTAAAAATATAATTGTACTTATGTCTATGTAAAATGTAAATGTTTAAAAAAAATATCTAATAAGATATTGAATATCTTATGTCGCACAATTTAGAAGATTTATTACGATACAATCTATTTTTTAATCTATTGTATAATTTGGGGGCAAAATAGGAAGTTGGATTAGCCAAAAGCGGATCTTTTGACCAAATCTTCTAATTTTGCAAAATTAATTTAATTTTGATTTTCACTTCACACGGGTCTGCTGGCATTTTTTAAAGGTCTCCTAAGTCGCTCCGGAAGTAAAGAAAAATTAAATTACATAAATAATAGTTACTACCGTTTTTGAATTTTAAAATTAAAGACCGTTATTTTGTATTTTATTATATTTTTAATTTTAGCACAATCAAGTTTTTCTATTTATATATGATATCACTAGCTGACCCGGCGAACTTCGTATCGCATAACAGTCAAAGAATGTCGTGTTACAGATTAGCTGAACTTAATTTATGATTTTATGAAAGTAATGCAATGAATACAAAATAAATATTAAATTCACTACTTTATTAAGATAATAACACAAAAAGAAATATAAAAGTACAAAAAATAAGTATATCAATCGCGTGTCAGCAAGACATGATTGAATTAAACTATTTACATATTGTGCAGCATGGGATGCACTCGGTTTTATTCTCTTCATTGAAGCACCTTGTGACGACATTTTTTGTTTTTTTATCAGGTGCAAGAACAAATAATGTGGATGATTTGACGACACGTGAATATGTCACCTAGAACTGACCATGAGAAAAACAAAGATTTACATTTTGTATGGGAAAATGGTTTTTCTTTTATTTTAATTTTTCGACAACTTTCCAATTTTTGTTTTTAATATTTATTCTGCTATTCGGGACGGAGACAAATACAACAAATCAAAAGTAATGAAAATCAGTTCAGCCTTTCTCGAGTTATATGTGTTCGAACAAACCCGACTTTGTTTTATATATATATATATATATATATATATATATATATATATATATATATATATATATATATATATATATATATATATATATATATATATATATATATATATATATATATATATATATATATATATATATATATATATATATATATATATATATATATATATATATAACAGTTAGAAACAACGCAAGCATTTTCAACAATTCTCAGTATCCACGGTTAGGGTCCGTAAAGTGGCGCGGCGGGCACATGCAGCACGATAAAACCACGCCGATTTCGCCACCCAAATCGACTGCCGCGATCACAAAATGGTGATGGTTATTGCGCTACGAACGAATATTTTATATCGTTTATAGTTATAAGTTTTTTTTTCCGCAGCGGGCAGAGAGATAGCGCCGCGCCGTCGCATCGTCTGCATACACATTCGGGGGAAATGCACACAATTAAATATAACTGGATGGACTTGAATATTTTAAACCAATTCTACCTCTATAGCCGGTTACTCAGAGATTTTTGGCGAGGCTATCTACCTACCAGCACGCCATAGCTGAGCAGTCGGGGGAAGACGGTGGGTGCAATGCTCAAAGGCGACAGTTTTAGGACAGCAATGCAGAAAGCGAAGAAAGAAACACATTTAAAACAGTATCATTTCTTAACATCGTTTGTAATAATAAGTTGATAGCAAAAACACATTTTTTTAAACAAGTTTTTATCAAAATGCTCTGTCCCGAGCAAACCCTGGGTGCAGCAGTCATGTCATAATGGAACTTAAAACGTGCTATCATAATTGAATGCATATCCAAAAATTCGTGTATGTGCTGTTGGTAGTTGAGGAGTCTTCTCGTTGGAAACCAACCCTGAAAGCAGCAGTTCTGTCGTGTTGAAACAACCCGCACCGCACGTAACATCCATTTGGGGACATGTATGGCGACCGCCTACAATGCGTAACGTCCGCTACGGGGACATCGCGCTCGCCGCTGCGAAAAATGCAATTTACGATTCGAATCGTCGTACTTTATGCTTTCTGACGGCTGAAATACATGGCCGAATAATCTTTAATCCGGCGGCCAGCGGCGATAATATCGATCGGCGAATTAAAAAGTCAGCATAAACGTCAGACGGCAGTCGATCGGCCAGCGCGCGGCGGCCGCGTAGTTCCGCGAAATGTTTGTTTTGTGAAGTGTTTTGTGAAGTGTTTTGTGGATATAAGTGCAGTGTATACCGGATAAAAGTGAGTAATTTCCATTTTTAAGTAGTTTAGGCATTAGGATTAGTCAATTTAGACAGTCCATTTGCTGTTTTTCACGAATTTTCGAAGAAAACACTTTGGCAACAACAAACGGCTCGCGAAAAAATGGCCGTTTTTATTTTGTAATGTTTGTGAAATATTCCGATATATCGCGGAACATGACGTAATGTCGCTTTAATTTACTAATAAAATAGGTATTGCTTCATTTACATCCTAAGTTATCACATAATTAGGCGTATTTTGAACATTATATGTTGTTTTCTAATATGGCTCGCGAAAATGAAACTTGTTTTGATAATTACTATGAGAGAAAAAAGTGCGATTTTCCATAGTTTTTCGATGAAATGTGACTCTTTGGAGTATAGTAATTAGTTATTAGACATATAATAAGTCTATGATAAGACAATATAATTGAAAAAATCTAACGAATTTTATATTATGGGCATTCAAAGTTTATTATTAGGTTCGGACGTGGAAACTCTCAAAACTTTAGATTTTTCTATAATATCAGACAAAGCTCAAAGTTCTCGTGTGATTTCTAAGAAGAAGTGATGTAGTAATAAAGTTATTTTGAAAGAATTTCATATAAAAAAATACCATAAGTAGTCACAAATTAAAAATTAAAAAAATTTTTTTTACGAGAATACATACAATTTTTCTTGGCTGAATAAATAAATATTTTTTCCGTATTTTTGTATGCAAATAAGTAAAAAAAATATATCGTTTTGGTAAAGCATTTAATAAAGAACATAACTGTATTTACAATTTTTGATATTTACAAAAACTGTATTTACAAAAAAATCGAAATGATTTTATAGGCGAGTTTTTTCAGTTTGCCAATTTTGTAATATTTATTCATTATTATCTTAATTGTTTTACGAGATAAGGTTATAATGTTTTATATGTCAAATTTCAATGCGATCATTTTTCTCTTTATCTTTTTTTAATCCGTTTAGTGGTTTATAAGTTATGATCGTTTTTCTCAAGGCCGTTGACTCGCGTCGATTTTTTGCGCGAATATGTCGCGCGCAAAAGTGATAGGTGAGTTTTTACCTCGCAACGTGAGGGGTTAAAACGACTTCACTTGTCGTTGAAAGTTGAAACTTAAAACGAATCATAACCCTTGGAGTAAATGGGTATTTTCATGGATGCATCTGTCTCTTTTGCAGGATTTTCGGCGAAATCGACCTTAAAGTACTATAACTACGAAACTGCTACACCAATCATAAAAAGAACAACTGCACAATGATTGCATTGAAATTTCGAATATAGAATATTGAAATATCATTTTGTAAAACAATTAGACAATTATGAATAAATATGAGAACGTCAAAGAAGTGAAAAAAACGCGGAACCAGATCTGGTCGTATCATACTCAACGGATAATTGTTTCAGAACCAGATTTGGTCGTATCATACTCAAGGGGTTAATTGAATGCGTATACGAAATTTCGTTTCTGTGCTGTCAACCGTTGAGGAGTCCCCTCGTTGAAAGACAACCTTGGGTGCAGCAACCCTGTCGCGTTGAAACTTAGAACGGGCTATCATAATTGAATACATATACACAATTTCATTCCAGCGTTAATTTTATTACAGCGAAAAATTGAGACCCAGCCGAGAATCGAACACGGAACTTTAAAGTGGCCTAGGTGGCTAAAATCAGGTGGCCTAATCAATATACTACCGGGCCGTGTCACTTGGACGAAGCTCTACCTAGTTTAAGATAGTATAGCCCATGGCGCCCTTAGCCCTCTTTTACACAGGTCGAGTGGCCATTGGGCCATTTTAAGGTAGATGATTTTTTTAAGGTAGATGACAGGTAATGAACTACCTCACTTCTCATAGGAACTGCGTTCTGACGAGTACATATATGAGGACGTATACGAAACGAGCGCGTACATGTCGTGTCGAAAAAATCTCATACCGAGAGTTGCCAACTTCATCATCTAAAATACCTGGTTTAAGCCATGTGTCAGTAATAGATATATTACTTTTCTTGTTCACGTTAATGTCCAGAAATTAAAGTTTAATACACTTCACCCTTCGAGTAGCCGCATAATTTCATGGCAGTATCGAATTTCTTGCAATATAGCCGCGCTCGACAAAAAGTACTATAACTATGGAACTACTATAGCAAGCATAAAAAAATAACTGTGCAATGATTGCATTGAAATTTCATATATAGAATATTGAAATCTCATTTTATAAAACAATTAGATAATTATTAATAAATATGATAAAGTCGAAAAAGTGAAAATAACTCGGCATTTCTAACTTATACTTGTCTTACGGAAAAATATGGAACCCTATTTAAAAATTGCAAATACTATCGTAATCTGTATTAGATTCTCTATCAAAGGTAATATTTTGTTTTGCTTATTTGCATAAAAAATTATTAGATATTAGCTTATAAAAACCAATAATTTTTTGATGATTTCTCGAAAAAAAATATAATGATATTCTACAATGGAATTTTACCAGAAATGTAACTATGGTAATAATGTGATATTTTGTATGGATTTTAGGATGTGTTCGAATTATAAAATAATATTACTGTGCGCTCCGGAAACAAGCCGCCAATATTGGTCGTTACGTAGTCAACGGTGTTCTGATGTGCAACCAAATTTAATCGTTACGTAGCCGAAGGGTGGAAAGTACACATAGCTTATCAGATTTCAAACGATATTTTTATTATATAACGTATTCGTGAAGGAGCCGTTGAAATAAAATTTTCAACCACATTTTGAATACTTTTAAATCAAAATGTTGTAAAAGTGAAACATTCTTTAAATATTTAAATATGGTTTGCCCTAATAATGGGCAATTCCCTATAAAAGGCAAAGGAATTTAGAAGAACAAGCAAGTTTAGCGTAGGAATTTCACAAATAAAAATCGGTTGTGTCTCCCCAAGTCTTTCCCGGCAATGAGCCAACGACGTCATCTCATTCAATTTAAAAATCGAATTGCAAATGCGCGTCGCCTTAAAATGTCACCAACGCAACGAATATTTAAATTTCGAACTTGAATCGCATGATATCAAACGCGCGACGACGCAAATTTAAATATTTCTTTCCCCCAAATATTTGTATGGCGGATTTAAATATTGTTTGTGCAACTTGTATATGAGATATTCCAACCAAAATTACAATGTGATTTCGGCCCAACAAGGCATCTGTGTCCGAAATTTCAAGTCTCTCAGTCCAATATTTCGAGGATGATACATGACTACTGCGCTTCATGTTGGACAAATTTCAACCACAACCTTTTCAACCCTGTCATGACCAAATAAATGATTAAGCCTTCAAAACAATTTTCAGCTTAATCGGATTAAGCGTTTGGGCACTATCGTGGAGGAATACATACACACAGACACACAGACAGTCAGTCTTTAGTCTGGAAATGGTATCAATCGTCTCGGGGAGGTGGGTAGGGTGGGGGGTGGGGGGTTACGTGGATTTTTCCGCTTTTATCTCGAAAAAAATTGCGCGTTCACAATACTTTCCCTTCTGGTCGGTTGGTGGGCCGGGATCGGAAAGGAAACATAAAATAAACGAAGAATAGATTACGAGCCATGCAAACGTGATTAATATTTATTCATTGTAATGCAATCACGTATGGGAATACGTTTAGGTATTAGATAAAATAATCGGATCGCTACAAGTCACACTTCATTTCCCATTTGCTTATCTCTGCCAGTCGCGCCGGAAGCGCCGAGGAAAACTATACTAATAAAGCTCCAAAGTAAAACGAAAATATGCGAAGGTATCTGTTGCATTTTCCTTACTGCGAATTCAACTGGAAACAAATTCGCTTAACACCTTAAAGTTCGCGATATTTTTTCAACGAACTGCCACAAAACCTAAAAGACCTAATATGTAGGGAAAAGAAAATATTAGTTTTCTATTCGGAAGTCAGAAAGCTACTAATTTATAAGGAATTGTATGACATAAATGAATTTTAATTATATTTTAATTTTAATAATCTTTAATAATCGTTTTAATGACAAAAATGAATTTTAATAATTAATAATAATGAATTTTAATAATAATCTTCTAGACTATAAATACCACCTGTTCAAGTATGCGTATATAATCTAACAAACATGACTTCCATTTATATTTTTTATCTACAAATTGAACTCTGTCTCTATCGTTATTAATTTATATCTGTATATGACGTGTATAATTTACGAACTGAACTTTAGAACTGAACGGAAATGAAATCACGAAGGAATTAAATTGTAAATAATATTAAATGTACCTAAACCTAGTTTTAGTTTCGACAATCTGTAAAGATTTTTGGAAATAAATGAATTGAATTGAATTGAAATGACATTATAGTCACGATTAAAAAAAATTGTAACTAAAACGAGACGGTTTCGACATTATACTGGCGTTCTAATGAATTCTGTAAATTGTTCAACAAAACACAAAACATTGGCTTAATGATCGAAATTTATTTCGTTACTTTAAAAAAAACCAATTGATGCGATAAACTCTCACTATCAAATAATGTAGTCAACAAAATTTTCATATGGGCATTTTCTTATTCTTTTTTTTTTTACATATACATTCAAATGCATGAGCACAACAGAAAATGAATTGACAATTGATAAAATGCCGTTGTATGCTTTTAAAGTTCTATACACATCTGTCTGAGCCCAGGTTACATAGCGCATACATTAAACGCAAATGATTATCTTCAATTATGCTAAGCAGAGAGCAGCCGAGCCCAAATTACTTAGGCATTCCTGTGTTAAGGCGAGCTCACTTCGGGAGTCCTACTGGAGTGCCACGGTTGTGGACCTCTAGTGGGACTCCCGAAGTGACTATAAGACCTACTTCCTCTGCGAATTAAGTTTAATGACGTCAATAGACTAAGACCGACAGCGACTTAGGAAAGTGCAATACAGTTTTATTCACCAAAATTTGTCCTTCTATAATAAGATTCCAGAGCAAATGAAAAGCCTTGGAGAGGACCAATTTAAAAAGATGATTATAAATAATTTGGTAAGAAACCCAATTTATGATATAAGGGAGTTTAAAAATTCCGAGTTTATTTTCCATGTTGATAATTAGTAAAATTTGTAAAATTTTAAACATAACGGTATTATGATAGCTAACATTCTAATTCTTATATAATTTATTATACATCTATTTATGTTAAAAAAATACGAAGGCATATTGCTGGATTGACAATAAAATTATTTTACGTTGACTATTCTACATAGAATTTGAATTCCTATTTTAATATATTATTCTCTCTTACTATTTAATGATAGTATATTTTGATTATTTGTAAGTAGGTAATATTGAATATAATATTACAGCCATCTCAACTATAATAATAGTTATGTTTTTATTAATTAAATTTAAGGCATTTAATTTTGTGACGCATCCAAGTGTAGGAATGCCTATCTACTGGAGTAGTTGATTGTATTGTATTGTATTGTATCGTCATCCATGAAATGATAATTTAATTTGGGGATCAAAAAGATGGCACACTGGGTCATATGTGGTAAATACGGTGCTTGGTCGAAATTATTCGTAGTGGTTTTGGCAAAAAAATTGTATGCTATTGACGTGTCGGATGTCGCATTATCGTGGTGCAATATCAGAGAATGAAATTTTGCTACAAAAATGTACCCTTTTCGGGCGAACATTCGCACTGTTTATTGACTATATGCCCCTAATGTAGAGCGAACGACATCCCCATAGTCAATGAAAATATTGATTAATACTTTGATATGTTTTTTTCGGTTTCGGCTAGCTATTGAATCGCATTTCCAGCTTAATCACCAGTTATTTTTGAGTATCATGAATATAGGTTACGGATTGCTTTGTTTAAGTACGTTTTTAGCAACCTGTTTGTTGTTACCATTTCGAAGACAATCGCAGAGGGCACTCGAGATCCACTTAACTAACCAACGACTGTTAACAAACTAGTTGACAGATTGTGCCAGAACTAGACGACAAATAATATATAATATTGTTTAATTTTTAAATAACGCAGCGAAAATACAAACAAACCCATGCCACAAATGTACGTTCAAAAATTGTAAGAGGCTAAAGACATAAAAAAAATATACGGCCTTCAGTATACGCATATTATATTTCATTAAAAATATACCCACGCTTGCGTTGTAGGGTTAAGCGCAGCCGCCGTAAGGTGTAAGCGTCTTGGTATTTTGCGAAATACCGTGTCGTGATGAGGAGAGGGTTGGAGCCTCTAGTACAACACACTGCCAGCCAGCCTTATCTGCGACTGAGATCTGCGCTCTGCCGCCCGCTTGCCGTTGCCAGGAATTTCGCAAATTGCAAGATAGCGCTTTCCTTCTTTATTACTATAAGATAATGCGCGATAGCATTACGGCACGCCCGATCAAATAATCACCTAATGCATTGTTTAATAAATTATTAAACGTACCACTGCGCCGTCCACATCTATTAAAAGTTGCATTTCATGGAATTATAAAGGTGCAGTTGTGGCCGATCCAGTGCCATTTCCGGTATCGTTGTAATATTATCCTTTTCGCAATAATACACCTACCAAGGTTAGAGTTTAGGTGGTCCAAGAATTAGACTCAAATCGGCATTATAAATATTTTTTTCATTCACTGCTTAGGCTCGTTAGTCTGGACTTACCTGGTTATAATACAAATCAAGCAAATAGAACTACCAACTACAACGGGCGAACCCCTCCCCTCATAAAGTTTTAACGATATTAGACTATCTCCCGTGAGGTGAGCGTAGAAGACTTGAAACAAAAACAGTTCACTGTCTAGTTACGCCACTCGCCTGCAAGAGACCAATGCCTTACCGCGAGATAACCAGGTTAATCACCCTGCGGGCCGACACCCGCGCCCTTACTTCCAGTTGCGACCAGATTACTCCGGTCTCACGACCGGTTACAGGTTCGAGTTCGCTTGCGCGGTTGTCTCCCTTGCGTAGCGGTGATACGGTGTATACCGAATCTATCGTGGACCACGGCATCATTTGCCCGGCTCTTTACCCGGAATCGGGTAGCCGAATGATCGTTTCAATAGCAGTTGCCGTAAGGTTAACAACTACCCCGGCTCTATGGGAAACAAAACTGTTTCCAGACTCCCCCGGCTGTCAGTCGGAATGCACAATCGATTGACTAACGCCGCATAGTGCGCAAACCGTCCAGGAACGCCCGAAATTCGACTGCTAGGGTAAGCAGGCCCGCAGGCCAGAGTCCTACCCGGGCTCGCACTTCTGCGTGGAGGCCGCCGGATGGGTGTTGACCCGTGCGTTTGGCCGACCCTAAACACATAGGTCTTAGTGGCCAAACTGCAACAGGGCCTATTAGCT
Source organism: Micropterix aruncella (assembly GCA_944548615.1). NCBI lineage: Eukaryota > Metazoa > Arthropoda > Insecta > Lepidoptera > Micropterigidae > Micropterix > Micropterix aruncella. Next base: position 4,990,895 of record OX155961.1, on the reverse strand, counting down.
CCCAATGCACAAATCAAGCAGTAAATTATTTTTTTGGTCAATATCAGGGTTCCAAAAGGATCAGTATTATGCCCTTTTCTAATATTTATAAATATAAATTACCAGCCTTATAAGGTACAAAACATAACAAACATTGTTCTATTTGCGGATCACATATCTCTAATATTAAAAAATAGTCGTCGAAAATAAAATTGAGAAGAAGCAAATACAGTTCTGTCTCTTATATTAAATTGGTTTACCTCAAAAAATCTTGCACTTAAACGTTGAAATCTTTTCTGACTACTATTATTTATAATTTGTGTTTGTGTTTCTTACGGTCAATAGATTCAACCTGGGGTGTAGTCTGACCAGGCCTTTGCTTTTCTTCGACTGCTTTTGGCACCAACAAAATATGAAAGTTTTCTCTGATAAGTGTTTCTCCCTCGCTATTTCTCCCTTTTCAGTCAACAAATCATTGGCTTCTTTTCTTTATATTAAGAAAGGCTGAAATTATGATCTTAAAATGAGCTCTTGCTTGCTTAAAATAAATTACAGGGCTAATTCTTAAAAATTGGATTTTAAAATACCCGCCACAGAAATCGAGACAAAATGCTTAAAACAGCATAAGACTTTTATTTATTTATCCATTTTATTTATTTATTTACCAAAATATAATTAATATTATACAGACAATTCTGAATCGTTATATATTATTCGTTACTATATTATAAACATAATCAATTAGGAACTTAGTTAGGTTGGCTTTTAGGGTTACGATGAAACCACTCATTAAAACATGAGTATTCTGGCCACATCGATGGACTTAAATAGCTTTCGAAGTGGTTGTCCCATATACTGATAATGAGGGATTCATAACTGCTATTCTGTTTTATCGCCCTCCTCACCGTGGAGGAGATGCTTGCTGGTTTGTTATCTAGGTATTTATTCATGACTTCCTCGGTCGTGTCCTTATTAGCTGCCTAAATATGTAAAAATCTCCGCCTAATAATAGAAGTTACCCGTTTAACATCCGTTTGTTTTAAATCCGTCGTCATCCTGAGCTGTGCCGTCTTAGCACGGGTCGATCTTATATGATAGGGCTACGTCGTGGATACGGGCAATTGGTCGGCTTGGCCAGTAATGGTAGTGCCGGAGTCGAAGTAGCAGGCTGATATTTGGAGCCAGCAATTTCGTTGCTGCTGGGCCTGCAGTATCGGTTCGTCACAAAGCACTCATTCCTCTCCTGCGATGTGATAGTCCGGAGCCGCTTCGGGCGTTAAAACAAGCGCGACTCCTCGCAGAGGTTGTCGCGGCGGCGACTGTGTAGAAATTAAGGTAGACGAGGCGATTGACGCACATGTAACCAACGGGATGGAGGTCCCGGCCGAGTTTGTAGAGTACGATGAAGCAAGAGTGATGATTACGGTCGCAGCGACGGCCGTCGTTAAGGTTATAGTGTTGGTCGCCGCGCAGTGACTATATTTTTAGCGGTCGCTTTCCTCGATTTTGCGACTGCTGCTCCCGAAAATAGTGGGTGCGGCAACGACGGTTGCGGCGAAGCGGGGAAAAGCGGCTGCTACAACTTCCACTCTGCCGAGACGCGACAATGAAGCGCCAGTTACCCCCCCCCCCCCCCCCTCCCCCCTCTTCCGAAGTAATGATGAACACATGTTGGGTCAACGCGTCAACTTTCGCGTTGAGCTGTGCTATGGTCTCCGTTTGTTTCATCCCTTAAGCAAATAGTTCACTCATTATTCTTTTTAGCTCACCCGTATCCTCCCTGTTTAAACTTACACCCTACGCCGTTATAACCACCACATTGTCTATGTAAAAAAATATCCCAAATCACGAAACGTGACGCGTTCGTCCCTCGAACGGTCCACATTCAGACTGCGTCTCAAACTTGCATTAAGGTTCAACCCATTGAGACCCATAAGCTTTGTGTTAGAGTATAAAAAAAATTGATACATAAAACTGCTAAAGGGCGATATATATAACATCAATATGTCAAGTTTTTTTTGGTAACACCTCGATACACTCAACCACCTAAATACCTCGACACACTCAATAACGAATGATAGTAATAATAACCCAAAAAATACAAAAAATACAAAAGTAAAATAACTCGCTAATTTGTTAAAAAATCCGATTAAAATGATTGCTATCGATGATTAAAATATATTTCGCACATATTCTAAGCTCGTGCTCGCAGGCGAATAGGATGACTGCAGCAAGGTGAGAGACATCATTGACATGTTCGATCTCCAGAAATGGTTACAGAAAATATCACGAGACACGCACACGAGTTGGCAGGAACGGGTGATGGGGTTGAACGGAGTCGGATTGGGTTTTTGGGTCGGAGGGGGGGGGGGGGGGGGGGTTAATGGGTAACTCCGCGGTGGGGGGGGGGGGGAGGGGTTGTCTGATTGCTGGCAAAGTCTTGGGGTGACACAACCAATATTTTTTATTTACCTCTTCAGTTGAGAACTATTCTGTAATTCAACACAAGCGTTTTGTGATATTTTCAGTTTTTTATTACTTTTAAACAAGTGTAAAAATAAGAAATATTATTTACATAAAATTTTAATTCAATTACTTCTAATATGTCTTTCTTTTTTTCTTTCTAGCAGAGTCGTTTACACATAATGACGAATTGTTAATATCACAAACTGCTTGCGTTACCTTACAGAATAACACCCGTCGGCTATTTGAACCTACTACACCCCTCTCACCATTATGACGGATTTCCCACAGAACCTCTTGTATAATGTAGCACTGACGAACTTCCACGGAATAAAATAATATTTTCTAAAGGCTTAACGTTCAATTTCCAATAAATATAAAGCGCAGGCCCATAGAATACCTACTTCGTGACTTTCATCCGTTGGTAAGTGAAAATATTTGTTCGAAAATGCAAGCGAATACCAAGAAAAGTTGCCGACCTGCCGTGGCGGTGTCCGTATTGCCTCCTTTGATTCAAAGCCGGCAACTGGTTTGATATTTATACCACTGCCATCGTAACATTTCATGTTTTGTTGCTTTAGGGCAGTGATTTTCAACCAGTGGGTCGCGAAGAGACCTCCGGGAGATCGCGCGCTATCTAAAAATAAAAATCTAAAATATTACAAAGTCGTTATTCATCATATGTAAGCATTTTCAGTTAGGAAAGGGAAATATATTTTTTACGTGTTTATCTATTGCTTTTACAAACTTTATGTTGATCTAAAATGTATACAGTTAGGTACAGTTTCGAAAGTGAAAAAAATAGTTAAAATTAATGTGGTTTTCGCCATTGCTTTTACAAAAAAAAACATTTATTGTAATTTAAGAGTTACAACTTTGGAAGAGGCTAAGGGGGATCAAGTTAACTAAGTTACAGTCTAAAGAGGGGGGGGGGTTTCGTTAAAGCTTTATTTTTTTTAACAAAAAGTTGGTCGCAATCTAGAAAAGGTTAAAAAACACTGCTTTTGCATATGCCCTAGGTGAACATTACATCCAGGATATCATTATCTAGGATATCATAAGTGAACATCTAGGATATCATCTAGGCTATCATAAGTGAACATCACATCTAGGGATATGCCCTAAGTGAAAGTTACATCCTCTTTCTACATGACATTGATTGGATTAGAAGCATCACTAAAAATTTAATCCTGTACAATTGCTACATTTTGCTTGCTAATGCTTTTTCGCCAATTTACGGCATATTATGTTTATTAAGGAATTTTAATAAGGAATGAATTTTATACTTGATATTTTATTATCACTTTTAACTTCATACTCCCACGGCAGTGTAGAATTATCATAGGAAACAAGCCTTGATATTGTTTTCGACTATTCTATGTTTATCATATAAGTCATCACTTGTTATGCTTAGAAATCCTATTATACCGAATGTTGTAAAACGAAACGAAAGTGATTAACAATTGTAGAATATGTCCACTACATACATCGCACATGCATTTTGGATACACTTTACCGATACCACTGTATTCATAGTTAGAACAGTAAGGGCACTCTCGACTGGCAAGGCAAGGCGAAAATAGGGTGCGAGGGCAGTGAGCAGAGGGATACTCAACGATAAACGCCTGTCTTTGTACGTGGGAGGGGGTCATTGTTGTTATTATAATGTCAAACAAACGCGATAGTCACCGATTTCAATTTTGAAGTAATTAGCTGTATTTCACTTTTGTTGAGGTTTTTGAATAATTTGGGTTAGGTTTGATACCTTTCGTCATCCTTAAACAATTGAGACATTGTAATGAAAATAAATAAATACCAAAACAAAAAAAGTCATAACTTATAATAGTAAGTTATTAGGAAAAACCCTGGGTGAAGCAGCTACTTATAATGAAACTTAGAACAGGCTATCATAATTGAATGCTTATACAAAATTTCCTATCTGTGCTGTCGACCGTTGAGGAGTCTTCCTCTTTGGAAGCCAACCCTAGGTGCAGCAGCCCTGTCGTGGTAAAACTTAGAACGGGCTATTACAATTGAATGTGTATCCAAAATTTCGTCAGGAGTCAACCCTAACAGCCATGTCATGGTGTAATTTAGAACGGGCTATATACAAAACTGTGCTGTTGACCGTAAAAGAGTAGTCTCTATCGAGAACCTGGTTGTAGGATCAGGTTATGCTCACCATAAAAATGCATTGTCATCGGAACTGAACCAATGTGTAATATTTCAACTTCATAGGATAAGAGGAAGTGGTTCGTAATTCAGCTTGCAAGAATTGACCTAAACAAACATATATAATAACATATATTGCAAGGTAAATAAAAGCTTGTAAAAACTGTAACTTAAATCTTGGTTTTTTACAAATATCACTGAATCGTCATTTTCTTATGAATTGGTCTCGAAACTGTGGAAATTGGCTTGGAAGAAATCTAAAGCAAATAATCCAAATTATTATGTTCCCGCTGGCTACATCCGGGCGAAGTTTTTCCGCGATGAAGTAGCCGAGCGACAGGCGACCGGATGCGGGGAAAACAAAAGAAGTCTCCGCACCAACGCTACCTCTACGTAGCTCGGAACTTGGGAGCAGCCGCAACAGTCCACGAAACTTCGCCAGCACTAATTGAAATTATAAATCATAAAAGCAATCGCAAAAATGAGCAAAGAAACCGAAAGGAGCCGCGATTTCAGTAGTTTCTTGAATAAATCACCGAGAGAGGGCGCCGCGTGACCCTCGCCAATGTCCCGCTGCCCGTTTTAATGAACGCCATCAATAATGCCATGGTTTCCGGCGCGGCGCCCTCGGGAAACTTAAAGAAATGAGAATTTTTTGCCGCGATTCAGAACTCTGTTGTCTTTTAAGGATTTCCAAAACTCGTACCCTCATACGATTTTTGTAACATTAGAACAATAAAACTATATGTGTAGGCATTGATTATACCCATATATGGTATTAGATTGCTTGATTCCATAGAAAGATTCGGCATTGACGACTCCACTAATAGCAATTTATTTGTCTTTCTATAATAACATTGATAATTAATGGTTTATTATAACTAACCGATTGATTATTAAATACAATAATTTAATCAATAATAACAATGATATTTGCAAAAAAAACAAGATTAAAGTTATAGTTTTAACAAGCTTTTATTTACCTTGCAATATAGGTTAGTATATATGTTTGTTTAGGTCGATGTTTGCAAGCTGAATTAAAACCACTTCCTCTTATCCCATGAAATTGAAATTTTACACGTTGCTTCAGTTTCGATGACAATGCATCTCTATGGTGGGCATTACCTGATTCTATAACCAAAATCGGTTCCCGACGAGACTACTCTTCCACGGTCAACATAACTACATAAAATTACTACTTTTATGTATATGTATAGATGTAAAACATATGTATATGTATAGATTATATGTATAAACGTATATATATGTGTATATATATGTGTAGATGTATATGTATATGTATATATGATAATTTAATATTAATATGTATATTATGTTACTAAAATATACTAAGTATATGTAATATTTGTGTAAATATAGAGCTACCACATAAAGCAATGCTACATTATGTTACACTTATCAACTCAAAAAAAAAAGGAAAAAAGTATACATAAAAGTTTACCTCAGTACGGGCTTCACTCCAGCAAGGTAGATTTTAATCTTATTAACCTAGGTGTTTTAAATGCGTGTGAAATATTAATAAATAAATAAATAATAAAATACTCCTTACGGTAACGTAGAAACAAATTGAGATTAAAATATTCTATATACGAAATTGCAATACGATTATTGTACAGTTATTATTTTTAAGATTGCTATATCGCATATTGATATAATAGTAGTTCTATAGTTACAGTACTTTTTGTCGAGCGCAATAATATTGCAAGAAATTCCAAGAAATTGCCGCGGTCTGCCATGAAAATATGCCGCTACTCAAAGGGTTAAATAATAATAATAACAAATAAATTGTGGAATTTATGGCTGCAGTATACAAATAGACAAGCACCGGAGCGCTATACTCCGCAAGAGCGTGAAATATCACTCAAAATTTTAAAAAGTTATTCAAAAACAAAATTCGATGATTAATTTTGCGCCACCTTATATAATATGATATGATAATACATATATATACATATATATATATATATATATGTATATATATATATATATATATATATATATATATATATATATATATATATATATATATATATATATATATATATATATATATATATATATATATATATATATATATATATATATATATATATATATATATATATATATATATATATATATATATATATATATATATATATATATATATATATATATATATATATATATATATATATATATATATATTACACCTAATATTAGATCAATATTAAACAAAACAAAAAATAATCAAAATTTCTCTATTGGTAATAATACTTTTGGGCTTCAACCTTGTGGTCGTCCACGTTGTAAAACTTGTCCTCTGTTAGATCTAAGTCCTTTTTTTACCAGTCCAAATACTACTAATAGTTACAGGGTTCCCTTTCATTGCAGTTGTATTTCAAAAAATATAGTATATCAACTTCTGTGCAGGACTTGTGATGCCTTTTATATCGGTGAAACAACAACACCACTTAATATTAGACTAAATAATCATAGGGCTAGTGTAGGAAATGAAAGCCAACTCCCAATATCTTTGCATGCCAGGGCGCATAATTTATCTTTTGATCAATGTTTTAAAGTTAAAATAATAAAATGCCTTGGGGATAATGCAAAAGAAAGGGACGTCATATCTTGGGAATTGGCTTATATTTATATTTTAGGCGCTTGCAAAGGTTCCGGTCTCAATAAGCAAAATTAATAAGGTTTATCATATTATCATAATCATCAAATGCTTTTTCTTTTAATTTATAATCATTCATTTTAAAATAACGTTTTGCACGGTTGGTTATGGTACCTTAACTAAATCGTGTAAAATATTATTAATCCATTTCTTTTTGTTCGATTCCTTGAATTTAAATTTTCAACGAATTGTTCGATTTCAGAAATGTCACATATCTTGACGACGGCTGAGCCGAAATATTGATATACATTTTATAACAATCATTAATATTTAAGAAACACTAATCGCCTATTATTTTCCAGCATTCATTCTCGTCTCGCATTGTTGTGTTGGAGGCCATTTTCATCGGGTTCTAGTGACACAGGAGGAAGCACCAGCAAACACTGAGGGAGGAGAAGAAGAAGGCGTGGAGTCACTCCTGGTCACCACAGACCAGATAAGTGCCCTTTCATTATTTTATCATTTCATTTATTTAGTGATAAACATAATTTCAATTTGAAAAAATAATAATTTACACATTTACAATCAAATATTATATATATATATATATATATATATATATATATATATATATATATATATATATATATATATATATATATATATATATATATATATATATATATATATATATATATATATATATATATATATATATATATATATATATATATATATATATATATATATATATATATATATATATATATATATATATATATATATATATATATATATATATATATATATATATATATATATATATATATATATATATATATATATATATATATATATATATTTTAAGAATTCGTTTAAAGGATGACACTTTGATGAAGAAATAAAAATAATAAAAGCCACTTACATAGCTGGAAGGTTTTCCCGGACTGGACTGGGAAATGCTTATTGTTTAAACGAGATGTATTCTTGGATGAGTACCACTTTCGACGGTACACTGTAGGTTTAATGGGATCCCTTTATCGCTAGCGAACGATCACCCTTCATCCACATCTCAAAAACAAAGCGTATCCTTTTGCAAACCAAAATAAAATGTCTTTATTAAAGACAAATTTAAGCAAAAACAATGAAAAAAATCACAATCAATCGTCTCTTAAATGCGGAATGACATTTCGAAAATTCGATTTGAAATTCGAATATATCCACTCTTTAACCCTTGGAGTAAATGGGTATTTTCATGGATGCATCTGTCTCTTTTGCAGGTTTTTCGGCGACATCGACCTTAAAGTACTATAACTACGAAACTACTACACCAATCATAAAAAGAACAACTGCACAATGATTGCATTGAAATTTCGAATATAGAATATTGAAATATCATTTTATAAAACCATTAGATAATTATGAATAAATATGAGAACGTCAAAGAAGTGAAAAAAACGCGGAACCAGATCTGGTCGTATCATACTCAACGGATAATTGTTTCAGAACCAGATTTGGTCGTATCATACTCAACGGGTTAAAAGGACGATATACGATTGCTGGGCTCGCTATCAGCCAGCTATTAAATGAAAATAAAAACAAAATACTTCATTTGCTCGTTCCCATGAAATAAGATATAAATCGTAATTTCTGGTCGAGAAGTTTATACTTAAGGCTATATGATATTTACAAGAGTTCAAAACATAAGATAAAATTGTATAATATTGTTAATATTTGATTGGTTTTTTGTAAAATCTTTTTTTTAAGAATTCGTTTAAAGGATGACACTTTGATGAAGAAATAAAAATAATAAAAGCCACTTACATAGCTGGAAGGTTTTCCCGGACTGGACTGGGAAATGCTTATTGTTTAAACGAGATGTATTCTTGGATGAGTACCACTTTCGACGGTACACTGTAGGTTTAATGGGATCCCTTTATCGCTAGCGAACGATCACCCTTCATCCACATCTCAAAAACAAAGCGTATCCTTTTGCAAACCAAAATAAAATGTCTTTATTAAAGACAAATTTAAGCAAAAACAATGAAAAAAATCACAATCAATCGTCTCTTAAATGCGGAATGACATTTCGAAAATTCGATTTGAAATTCGAATATATCCACTCTTTAAAAGGACGATATACGATTGCTGGGCTCGCTATCAGCCAGCTATTAAATGAAAATAAAAACAAAATACTTCATTTGCTCGTTCCCATGAAATAAGATATAAATCGTAATTTCTGGTCGAGAAGTTTATACTTAAGGCTATATGATATTTACAAGAGTTCAAAACATAAGATAAAATTGTATAATATTGTTAATATTTGATTGGTTTTTTGTAAAATCTTTTTTTTAAGAATTCGTTTAAAGGATGACACTTTGATGAAGAAATAAAAATAATAAAAGCCACTTACATAGCTGGAAGGTTTTCCCGGACTGGACTGGGAAATGCTTATTGTTTAAACGAGATGTATTCTTGGATGAGTACCACTTTCGACGGTACACTGTAGGTTTAATGGGATCCCTTTATCGCTAGCGAACGATCACCCTTCATCCACATCTCAAAAACAAAGCGTATCCTTTTGCAAACCAAAATAAAATGTCTTTATTAAAGACAAATTTAAGCAAAAACAATGAAAAAAATCACAATCAATCGTCTCTTAAATGCGGAATGACATTTCGAAAATTCGATTTGAAATTCGAACATATCCACTCTTTAAAAGGACGATATACGATTGCTGGGCTCGCTATCAGCCAGCTATTAAATGAAAATAAAAACAAAATACTTCATTTGCTCGTTCCCATGAAATAAGATATAAATCGTAATTTCTGGTCGAGAAGTTTATACTTAAGGCTATATGATATTTACAAGAGTTCAAAACATAAGATAAAATTGTATAATATTGTTAATATTTGATTGGTTTTTTGTAAAATCTTTTTTTTAAGAATTCGTTTAAAGGATGACACTTTGATGAAGAAATAAAAATAATAAAAGCCACTTACATAGCTGGAAGGTTTTCCCGGATTGGACTGGGAAATGCTTATTGTTTAAACGAGATGTATTCTTGGATGAGTACCACTTTCGACGGTACACTGTAGGTTTGATGGGATCCCTTTATCGCTAGCGAACGATCGCCCTTCATCCACATCTCAAAAACAAAGCGTATCCTTTTGCAAACCAAAATAAAATGTCTTTATTAAAGACAAATTAAAACAAAAACAATGAAAAAAACACAATGTATATATATATATATATATATATATATATATATATTACCACTATCACCTCCATAAGAGTCTCGTCCTCCTTCTAAGCTTCCAGAGCACAATTGATCGTCCGTTATACCTTGCGGTAACCTCTTTCTGAGAGTCTTTGCATATAGTCTTCGACAGGTCGGCTGGTCAATCAAATCCACAACCACCTTCAGTAAGTCGTCCGATGTATCTTCAGCAAAGTCGATCTGCCCCCAGCCAGTAACGACAGCTCGCTTGTTTTCGATGGTCGACTTTGTCCATAGACACGCTGGTCGAAAATTTAAAGTGAACAGCTCAGACCGATAAGATCCTTCGGGACGCGTCCCGTGTTAACCGCGAGTGAATCCAGACTGTAGAATTGCACTATACTCTTATAAATTTATTATTTAATTATTATTTAGAGGTGAGAAAATTTTAAAATATGTTGACACTTAGAATTTAAATTTGGAATTTTTCAAATTTAAAAATATATATATATATATACATATATATATATATATATATATATATATATATATATATATATATATATATATATATATATATATATATATATATATATATATATATATATATATATATATATATATATATATATATATATATATATATATATATATATATATATATATATATATATATATATATATATATATATATATATTTTTTCAATAATATATAAAATTAGATTTATGAAAAGTTACTTATCTGGGGTCCTGGTGGACCAGAAACATTTAAACGATAGTTAATGTCCTCTTTAAATACTTAGGGCAGCGGCACCTGTTTCCGCAATTGATAACTTACGATGTTCTTAGTTATTGCAGCCGAATTACTGTATGCCCTTGGATGTAATAGTATAGGAGGATGGTTTCTGTAACAGAAATGGATGTTAGTAACTTATTTTAGAAGAAATTATATGACTGAGAATATTTCGACACTAGTCGTATTCATCTCTATGACATTTCTCTGTAAATTTTTTTAAATTATTTTCAATAATATATAAAATTAGATTCATGAAAAGTTACTTATCTGGGGTCCTGGTGGACCAGAAACATTTAAACGATAGTTAATGTCCTCTTTAAATACTTAGGGCAGCGGCACCTGTTTCCGCAATTGATAACTTACGATGTTCTTAGTTATTGCAGCCGAATTACTGTATGCCCTTGTATTACTGTATTTACACCCTTAAAATATCAATATATATATATATATATATATATATATATATATATATATATATATATATATATATATATATATATATATATATATATATATATATATATATATATATATATATATATATATATATATATATATATATATATATATATATATATATATATATATATATATATATATATATATATATATATATATATATATATATATATAAATATATATATATATATATATATATATATATATATATATATATATATATATATATATATATATATATATATATATATATATGCAGAAGTGCTTTTATAATAATTTATAATACAATATGACAATTTGAAATGCTAATTAGAGAAGCTTTAAGAAGAACATGTTATAGCAGCATTAAGAATTTACTACATTGAGCCTTAGGTTTGTATATTATACATATGTAGAAATAAATACTTACATATAATATGATATTTAAATACAATATGATAATACATACTTATATTTTCAGAAGTGCATGAGTAATTATTTATAGAATAGAATATGACAATTTGAAATTCTAATATTTGACATCACTACATAGTATAAAACAAAGTCGCTTTCTCTGTCCCTATGTCCCTTTGTATGCTTAAATCTTTGAAACTACGCAACGGATTTTGATGCGGTTTTTTTTAATAGATAGAGTGATTCAAGAGGAAGGTTTATATGTATAATAACATCCATTAAATAGTGGAGAAGTACTGCTATTTTTCAGGTTTCTAATGTGATGTCGTAAATAATTACATTTTTTCCGCTTACATTGCAAACGCAGGCTGAACCCTACGAGTTTTATCAAAATAATGTACTAAGTATTGTACACATTGAAAAGGTCTACAGAAAAGTACGTGATGGTATATGTCTATCTCTTATGGATAACCCACAATAACTTTTTTTTGTCATTTACTTTTTACGACAAATAATGGCTAATTTTCGAAGCGATTTTAACCAATACAGCATTAATCCTTAACCAATTAAATACCTTGAATACATTATTCATTTAATATAGATCTATATGGCCCTTTACACCGTATGATTTAAGTGAATATTTTCGAAGATATTATAGATTTAAAAATTGCGGGACGTAGCGTTTGCGGCGGTACCGGCCGGCCGCCCGGTGCGGCAAGAGCGTGCCTATAAATAGCGCGTCTGACAAAATGAAAAAGACAAGCGACAAAAAAAAAAATAAAAAAAAAAAAAAAAAAAAAAAAAAAATTAAAAAAAAAAAATCAATAAAAAATGAATCCGACTACAATGGTAGTCAAAAAATTAAAAGCATGTCCAGTCTGTGGACTGGACACATCAGAAGCCCCAAACGACCGCAAAATGCGGGTTGGGTCAAATCCCTTGTGGACGCAAGAGCGCTCCACTCGAGGACGAATCACGACAGCGCGGTTTTCCCTATAGCACTTTGAATTTAGCAGCGATCGGACGCGTTTATTATATCGGAGCTCTCCAGCGAGGAAAATAGCAATACTTAGGTAATAAAAACGTGCTTTTCAGCGCGACAACGTATCAGTAATTATAAGTAAGTTACGATAAATAATTGTATGATAGTAGTTTTAAAATATAAATTATATTCTATTCTAAGGTTAATTTTTAAATCGCACTTATAGCAATTATAAGTAGGTACCTACATAAGGTGAGATAAGATTAGATTAAATAAAACCATAATTTATGGATTGCAATTTTCTATTAAGATCTTGATTAAAATTTACAGTTAGATCAATTTAATATTAGGGAAATTATTTTCAAAAATCGTGATTTAAGGTGAGATATGTAAGTTCAGAAAAAGTACTTAATAGAATAGGTATCTTTTGTTGTTGATGATTGTTGATTATCTTTTGTTTTTAGTCGCACGAATAGCAAATTATTTTTTATAATTAAAATCGTTGTTTAAGTTGAGGTATTTCAGTAAAAAAAAAAAGAACTGAATAGAATAGGTATCTTTTGTTTTTTATGATTGCTGATTATCTTTTGTTTCTAAATGGTAAAAATTTAGATATTTTTTAATGCGGCACATACTAATAATATGGCAATTTGTGCATAGGTAATCATACATATAGAACTGAGTAAATTTTGTACAGAAATAAAGTCATGTCTGGAAGACGTCGTCGTTCGAACATAGGTCGTAGTACAGTGAATGCCAGAAGAGTACGTTCAGCAAGAGATGAAGAATCGTCAACGGAACGTGAGGCTCGCCTCAGTCAGGCTCGGGATAGATATAGAGCTGAGAGAGAGAGAGAGAATCTTCAGTAGAACGTGAGATTTGCCGCAGCCGGGATCGAGATAGGCATACGGTTCAGAGGGACAGAGAATCGTCAGTAGAGAGTGAGGCTCGCCTCAGTCAGCTTCGGGATAGATATAGAGCTGAAAGAGAGAGAGAATCTTCAGTAGAGCGTGAGGTTCACCGCAGCCAAGATAGGGAAAGACATCGAATACAGAGAGCCAGAGAATCATCAGCACGAGTTACTAATTCATGGGTGAATAAAGAAAATTCTGCCATGAATTACGATCCTTCGATTTCTTACAAGGACGATCGTATAGTATCAATAGGTACTATGTCAGTAGTGTGTGAACATTGCTTGGCATTGAAATTCAAGGACGAATCGAAAGGCATGTGTTGCTTACAAGGAAAAGTTAAATTAGAAGAAGTTCTCCCTCCACCTGAACCACTTCACTCTCTTTTTACGGGTGATCATCAGAAATCCAAGCAATTCATGCGCAATATACGCCGTTATAATAACGCATTTCAAATGACCTCTTTTAAGAGTAAGCAAGTCGTTGAGCGTGGGTTCATGCCTACATTTAAAATTCAAGGGCAAGTGTACCACTTAGCTGGGAGCTTGCTACCACTTCGACCCGATGATCACAAATTTCTGCAACTATATTTTATTGCAGATCCAGATACACAAGCATCTACGCGGTGTACAAGTGTTGCAGAGCCAATTGATAGAGATTTGATTAGATCTCTCCAAGATATGTTACATTCTCATAATTGCTACATACAGTCTTTCAAAACTGCGATTGAGAGTGTTCCAGCAGACACTCCTGACTTTAATGTTGTAATTCATGCAAATAAAGTTCCTGTTGGAGAACACAGAGGACGAGTGAAGTAGCAGTGGTGATAGCTGGACAGAAATTTGACAAAAGAGATATTGTATTGGATAGTCGTGATGATAATTTGCAAAAAATTTCAGAGTTACACAGATCTTATGACAGCTTACAATATCCTTTGATGCTATGTCGTGGAGAAAATGGTTATGCCATTAATATTTCTCAAGTTGACCCAATCGGTGGTACACCTCTGCGTAAAACAGTGTCATGTATGAACTACTATTGCTACCGTATAATGACAAGACGTAACGATTTCAATACTTTGCTTAGATATGGAATGTTAACAAACCAATACTTGGTAGATCAATATGCGAAAATTGAATCTGAGAGATTGGCCTACATCCGTAATAATCAAACTAAATTGAGAGCTGAAAATTACGTTCATCTTCAGGATGCTTTACAGGCGAATGAACACCGCAACGGCATTGGGCAGTTGGTTATACTACCTTCATCATTCACAGGTGGACCTCGATATTTACACGAAAAATCGCAAGACGCCATGACTTACGTGAGAAATTACGGCAAACCTGATTTATTTATAACTGCAACATGTAACCCAAATTGGCCGGAAATCAAAGAAAATATTAACACCAATTTAACTCCACAAGACAGATACGATATAGTTAACAGAGTCTTCCATTTAAAAGTACAGAAACTCCTGCACCTCATTAACAAGTCTCATATATTCGGTCCGCCGCGCTGTCATATGTACACAATAGAATGGCAGAAACGTGGCTTGCCACATGTACACCTGTTGGTGTGGTTAGTGAACAAAATTAGACCAAACCAAATTGACAGGGTTATTTCAGCTAAATTACCGGATAAAGATGAAGATCCTATCCTGTACGAAATCGTAAAGAAACATATGGTACACGGCCCTTGCGGGACTTTAAACCCGAATTCTCCATGTATGCGAGATTCTAAATGCAGCAAAAAATTTCCGAAGTCGTTCCAAACTCAAACAAGTACTAGCGATGACGGATATCCCAAATATCGTCGACGATCGCCAGAACAGGGTGGGCAAAATGCTACCGTCCGAAACCATGATATTGATAACCGATGGATCGTTCCCTATAATCCGCTCCTTTTGAAAATTTTTGATGCCCACATCAACGTAGAGTTGTGCAATTCAATAAAGTCAATTCAATATGTTACTAAGTACATTAATAAAGGCAGTGATCAAGCCACTTTCAGCATACAATCACCAAATGAAGTGGAAAAATATCAGTCTGGACGTTACATCTGTAGCTCTGAAGCTGTATGGAGGATTTTATCATTCGAAGTGCACGACCGGGCTCCCACAATTGTCCACCTTGCAGTTCATTTAGAAAATGGACAAAGAGTATATTTCACAGAGAACAATATACAAGAAGTTGTTAATAACCCGCGGGATACAACATTGACAGCATTCTTCAAGTTATGTGCTCAAGATGATTTTGCGAAAACACTGACGTATGACAGAGTTCCAGGTTACTATACATGGAACCAGAGTTCTAAAACTTTTCAACGGCGAAAACAAGGTACTGCGGTTGATGGTTTCCCCGGAGTAAAAAAAACGGATGCTCTTGGCAGAGTCTACGTGGTTCATCCCAACAACAGCGAATGCTTTTATCTGAGAATGTTATTGCATATTGTAAAAGGCCCGACATCCTTTGCACACCTAAGAACTGTACAAGGTGTTGTTTACAATACTTATCAAGCAGCATGCAAAGCTATGGGGCTCTTGGAAGACGATTCTCACTGGGAAAACACATTATCAGAAGCAGCTGTTTGTAGTTCGCTACATCATTAAGATATTTATTTGCCGTCATAGTAGTGTTTTGTCAAGTAACTGATTCTGTTAATCTATGTAATAAATTTCAAGAAAATATGGCCAGTGATATTCTGATTCGGCGACGGCGAGAGTTAAACTCAGATGATGTACAATATGATCAAAACATATTTGACGAAGCATTATTGGAATTGAACAAAGTAGTGCAATTACTTTCGGGTAAATCGATCAAGGATTTTGGGCTGCCGATGCCAGCTAATACTACTAACTCAGATTTAACTAACAGTGCCGAATACGCAAGAGAAACATCATACGATCAAATGAGACTTTTACAAAATATAGCTCAAGATGAGCCACGATTAAACATCGATCAGAAAAAAGTATTCACTGCATTACTATCAACAATTGATAACAATGAAGGGAAATTGTTTTTCCTTGATGCCCCAGGAGGTACAGGAAAAACATTTTTAATCAATCTGCTTTTAAAAAAAGTGAGATCTATCGGAAAAATTGCGTTAGCTGTTGCGTCATCCGGCATTGCCGCTACGCTTTTGGAAGGAGGCCGAACCGCACACTCCACATTCAAGCTCCCGCTGAAAATCGCCACCGATGATAATAACAGCGTCTGTAGTGTTTCTAAACAGAGCAATACAGGAAAATTGATGCGTGACTGCTCATTAATAGTCTGGGACGAAGCTACCATGTCAAACAAGACGTCTGTGGAAGCACTGGATAGGACAATGCGCGATTTGCGCAACAAAAATTCACCTATGGGTGGATGTACAATTCTGTTCTCAGGAGATTTCCGTCAAATCCTACCAGTTGTGACTCGAGGAACGCGTGCTGACGAAATAAATGCTTGCCTAAAAAGATCCAACCTTTGGCCACATGTCAATAAATTAAAGCTTAAAACTAATATCAGGGTTTCGTCATCGTCACGTGAGAACAGGCTATTTCCAGAGATGCTGCTAAAAGTTGGCAATGGAGAGTTAACACAAAGTGAGGGAAGGATTGACCTAGAAAACCTTTGCGTTTTGATAGACAACATCCAAGAGTTAGTCAACCATGTCTATCCTGACATTGATAACATAAGTTATAAGACAATATCTTGGTTTAAAGAAAGAGCGATTCTGTCACCAACTAACGAACAAGTAGATAAAGTAAATAACTTGATTCTTTCAAAGATTGATGCGCCGACGAAAATATACTACTCGGTCGATACTGTTCTCGATTTGGAAGAAGCTGTTCATTTTCCTACAGAATTTCTAAACTCTTTGAACCCGTCTGTACTCCCTCCTCACAAAATGGTGTTGAAAGTAGGTTGTCCTGTTATTTTATTAAGAAACCTGAATCCACCTAAACTTTGCAATGGCACGCGTTTGCTGGTAAAATCATTGAAAACTTTCATAATAGAGTGCACAATACTCACAGGATGTGGTACCGGAGAAGATGTATTGATTCCCCGAATCCCTCTGATACCATCGGATTTACCCTTCCAATTTAAACATTTACAGTTTCCGGTAAAGACATCTTTTGCAATGACCATTAATAAATCGCAGGGTCAAACCTTCAACGTTGCAGGCTTAGATTTGAGCGTTGACTGTTTTTCACATGGACAACTGTATGTCGCTCTTTCAAGAGTGACCTCCAGAGAAAACATGTTTGTATTGTCTAATGACAAGAAAGCTGTGAACGTTGTTTATAAAGAAATTCTGTAATATGTTGTAAAAATAAAATAAATAGTTAAAAATGTAAAAAGTAAATAAGTAAAAATGTAGTGTATGAATTTAGATATTCCAAAGATAGCAGGAAATCTTCATGGTATAGGGAAAGGGGGATTGTTTTACTCCAAATTTAACGCGTGCGGGCCACGGGCAGTAATGAATAAATCAAAACTACTGGATCGATTTTAATCACATAGGCTATATATTTTATACCCGTGCGAAGCCAGAGCGGGCCGCTATGTTTTTATATACAACGTTCACAGTTTTTCTGTACTGTATTTAGTATCAGCATTGCACCCGTGCGAAGCCGGGGCGGGTCGCTAGTATTATATATGTGTTAAAAATTGACTATGTACATTGGAGCCGTAAGTTCGTATAATATACATATGTAGGAATAGATACTTACATATAATATGATATTTTAATATATTATGATAATACATATTTATATGTGCAGAAGTGCCTTTATAATAATTTATAATAGAACATGAGAATTTGAAATGCTATTTTTTGACTTATTATAGAAGTGTTAAGAATATACTGCATTACAGCCATCAGTTTCTATAATATACATATGCAGGAATAATAATACACCGAATATATTTTTGTTATAGATATTTTAAGACTACAAGATTTCTGCATTCAGAGTTTGTAATTTTCACGCGCCTATTTGCTACCTTTCAAATAATCCACCGTTGAAGCAAATTCAACCGCTTCTCCATTCGCTGCTAATTTGCACGGCGCGATCGTTCCAGCTGAAGCAAAATTAGAAGCCTTATTGGCGCGCAGCCTTCAGAGGTCGTATCCGCGCTGCACCTGGCCTCTCCGCTGCCAAACTTCATCGCTTCGTCTCTCGGCCCCTGTAATTAAGGCTCCGCATTTGCAACGGCTGAATTTACAACGCGACTCAGAAATGTGTCTTCCAATAGCCTGCGCAGGGAATCGCCGAGGAAAACTGTAGATAGGCCCTCGTATATAGGGGAAGAGGGCTCAAAGCGGGCGCCTTAAGCAGAAGGTAATATTATTTTTATGAGAAATGACCAACTGCAACCTATTTTTTACCTTGAATAGATTGATTTGAGGCTTTTTAATAAAGTTTGGTAAAAATTGACAAAACGATAAAAGCAAAATATATATATGGTAAATTACCAATCTGCCACGAATACCCTTTCTGATCGAGAGGGGGGGGGGGGGGGCAAAGCGGCCACGTATTTTTTTCAACACTAAGTAATTGTCATAAAGAACTTACCCAAAAGTTTGAGACAAGTAAATGTAAGTACAACCAAATCACGACCAGATAATTGGTGTATGTATACTTCTAGTAAGTAAGAATATTTATGAATATTAAACTAAAATACTTAGTACTGTTTTTTCTGCCTCTTTGAAATTTCGGCCTCTCTCTTTTTTACGCCTCTTTTAATATTAACTTTAAATTAACTAACTTTATTGCTAAAATTATCCAATTCAAATATTTTCCAATATATAAGTTTGAAAAAGTGCGAAGATAACGTCTTTTCGACAGGCAATATACAATTTCTTTTGGTAACACCCCGATACACTCAACCACCTCGATATCTCGACGCACTCAATAACGAATGAAGAGTAACAATAACCCAAAAAATCCAAAAAATACAGTAAACATAAATAAAATACCTCGCTACTTTGTTAAAAAATCGGATTAAAATCATCGATATCGATGAATAAAATATATTTTCGGGCATATTCTAAACCCGTGCTCGCAGGCGAGTAGGATGACTGCAGCACGGTGAGCGACATCATTGACATGTTCCATTTGCAGAAATGGTTACGGAAAATATAACGAGACACGCAAACGATCCAATACAGACGGAACCCAGAAACCGAGCAGACCAAGAGCGTTCTTACCATACGTTAAGGGCGTGACAGATCGAAGAAGTAAGATGCTAAATAAATTCGATATAAAAACGATCTTCAAGCCGACTCAAAATATAGCTCGATTTTTGAGGCCTGTAAAGGATGTGATATCACTGCAAACTCCGGGTGTGCATAAAGTCGAATGCAGTTGTGGCTTAGCCTATTTTGGACAAACGAAACGCCCCATAGCAACTCGATTGATAGAACACGTCAAAGCTGTTAAAAACGATCAGCAAGAAAAATCGGCGTTCTGCGAACATATATTGGATAGCGGAAGTAACCACTGGATGTAGTTTCAAAATCTCATTATGCTATCCAAAGAAAAATTCTACGTTCCTCGCATGACCCGGGAATCCATTGAAATAGGAAGAACCCCGAACATCAATAGAGACGACAGTTACAAACTCTCTTCTGCGTGGAACCCTCTTCTTAAAATGTTTCCGCCGCCAAAATCCGAACGCAAGAACGTAAGACATGATTTATTTATTTATTTATTTATTTAAGTACATAGGATTAGGTATACAGTTCATTCATAGGTCATGTAATCTTATAATAATTATATAAATTATTATATAATTAATATAGGGAGGTTTAACACATCTTACATGACCTTTACTGCCAATAGCACATCTAACAAGGCGATAATTTGGCCCGTCTCTAGATGTGCATATTTTTATGCAATTTTAAGAAATGAAGTGTTTTTTTTTAAATAAATTATTTGGACCCACCACCTGTATATACACATAAATATACCAATTTTATAAAAAATATAGATATGTAATAAATATATACATTTATAATTGTAATTTAATAAAATTTAATTAAGAAAAATAGATAAGTGATACTAAATAAATTGTCGTGCGTTGCAAAGAAGTTGATCAGATTTTACATATCCCTTGTTAATTAGCCATCTATTAAGGTTTGCTTTAAATATTTTTATGTTAGGATAATTTTTCATGTCTTCACTAAGGGAATTATATAATTTTGGGGCTATGTAGAATATATGTCTCTGGGCAAATGTTGTCCTGACTGACGGAATTATATAATTGATACTCGTGGACATTCTTGTGTTCAGATTGTTTTGAGTTCGGGCGTGGTCATCTCTAGATTTGTAGAATGCAAGAAGCGCTTGCTTAATGAATAACTGTTTAACTGATAGCACATGGGATACAGTGATACAATACAGTGAGTGTTGTATGCACGACGGATTTTCAAAATTCGCGCTCGTCGAGCCCGCCCGCCCGCCACCGTTATAATTTACGCAGTGGCGGCAGTGGTATGCGGCCTACCCGCGTAACGACGGATTGACAGCTCTTTCAGCCTACCCTAGACAACGGCGGCTGCAACGTCGCCGAAACATCGAGTGCTACAAAATTCACGTGGTAAATTCGTTTTTATCTTATTTATAATGTGAAATAACCACGATAGTCTCCGATTTAATATATTGTTAAATGTTCTTTATTTTGCAAAGTGATTAGTGTATGCATTGAACTGTCTGACGATTTTGATAGATACAAAACTGACTTCAAGTATAAAGAGGATGAATCAAGGTTAGGATGGTACTTGTACGATCTGTAATGGATGATGATAATGAAATATTATTAGTGTATATGTATGTGTTTATTTAGCCTAAAACAAAACGATTTAAAGTTACCATCATCATGAGTCAAACACGTGTAATAACTAAGAAAGCATTTTACTTACCGCCACATTACAATTCGTTCGTCACATTCAGTTACAGAAATCAGAATGAACGAGTGAACATACCATTATACTTACTTACATACTTTTCAATTGTTTTATGATCGTGCGATTTTACGGTTCACGAAATCAGATTAATCATGGACTTCAATCCTTACAATCAAGAAGAAAATGCGCAGACGTGGTGTTTTTCCATAAACTATTGGCAGGTTACATTGATTGTTCTAATCGTCTTAGAATGGTATCTTTCCGTGTACCATCGCGACTCACTCGCCAAACGGAGTTATTCCACCTTTCGCAGGTTAGTACTAATTATGCACAAAACTGTTTCATGTATAGGATATGTAAAATTTGTAATACGCAGCTCGGCGATATTGACGTATTCAATACGTCATCATTCGCTCTTAAGAAAGCAATTATTAATGACGGTATTGATTTATCATTATAATCGCAATATATAATATATTATAAATAATATTTATTCAAGAATATCTTTAAATAATATGTATGACTATATTATGGAACGTGTTTTTACATAAAATTTTATTTACTTATTATGACTCCTTTCTTCACAGTTCCCATCTCTCCCTATGGGTGTTAATTCTTCAAAAAAAATGATATTGTTGTGTTTAAATTATAAATGTTTAAGTGGAAACATGTAGGTAATTAGCTTTATTTTTTTAATTAATAATTTTATAACAAATTTATTGTACCAGCTGTATGTTTCCTTAATAATAATACAATAAAATAAATCTAAATAAAACCAATCGCCTCAGTTTAGAGAGGATTGAGGCAATTAGTTTTATCGAATACTTAGTGGGACTTATGTCTGACTATTACTTTTGTAAACTTACACGCATGAGCCTATCTACCCATTTTCCTATTGGTGTCGCATTCCACTGAATGGACGGGTAAGCTACTTATGTACTTGTTTCAAGCGACCTGCTTTTGACAGAAGCTATTTTAACGTTTCAATTTGAAATTGAATGTACGATCTACGAGTATTTAGTGCGTGCACGGGATAAAGGCATATAAGCATTGCCTACTCAGTCTCAAAACCTTACTGCATAAACATTACTAATTATAATTACAAGCAATTAGCTTGCTTGACCTTCCGCCAATGTTTGCTTCATGCCAGGCGCCCGTGAAACGGCTCGCGATAAGCCACATATTATTCATATACTTGTAATTCATTCTTAACCGACTTCAAAAAAAGGAGAAGGTTATCAATTCGGTTGTATCTTTTTTTTAATGTTTGATACCTCAGAACTCTGATATTTATGAACCGATGATGAACAAATTCTTTTGTATTCAAAAGAATATACTTACAGATTGGTCCCATGTTTATCAAAATCCTGTTGTGATGATGGGATTCATGAGAAATTGAGGGAACTCTTGAAATATTATCATGAAATTGAAAATTTACATGTCGGTTCAATTCCGATGGCAATTCATTTATTTTTATGGTAAGCATAACCTGATTCTACACCCTGGGTTGGCTTCCGACGAGGGAACTCCTCAACGTTTCAACAGCACAGACCCCAAATTTTGTATACGCATTCAGTTATGATAGCCTATTCTAAGTTTTATCATCACATGGCTGCTGCACTTAGGGTTGGCTCCCGACGAGAGAACTCCTCAACGGTCAACAGCACAGACACAAAATTTTGTATTTGTATTTAATTACGAAAGCCCATTCTAGGTTTCGCCAAGGACTGCGGCACCCAAGGTTGGCTTTCAACGAGGGAACTCCTCAACGGTCAACAGCACATACATTTTGTATACGCATTCAATTATGATATCCCGTTATAAGTATCACCATGACATGGCTGCTGCACTTATAAAAAATGTTGGTGTCGGTTTTTCTTTTTGTTAAAATTTTGTATATTATAAAGTTTTGCTTCCACCTCCTGAAGAATTTGTAGAATTTTGTATGGCCGTTCAAAAGGTGGTACTTGAAGAATATAGACCCAGCACCTTCAAAGGTATGGTATTTAAAGATCTCACTACTTTCTTGCCTTATTGACGTTGCCGCTGCCTTGCGCTCGAATGTCTAATATCGTACGACGCGCTTGCTCATCGGACTGATACGCGAAAACAAAGCCACCCGAGTAGAGCGCACTTTAGGCCACTTGTCTACAGCACGGTTCTTCACTGTACGACGCGTTAGTCGCGCCGTGGAAAAAACGTGAGCTCTTGTTCACAGCACGGATTTTTCAACGTTCGGCATACATTTTGTAAACGATATTCAACGATTGCGGTTTTCACGGTTTTATTGCTGTGTCCGTCGCCAAGCTACCATAGTGATCCACACTGACGACCATGCCTACACACGGCGAATTAACCGTAGGTTTTCACGATAAAAAAATATGTAGACAAGAGGCCTAAGGCCGCCCTAAACTGCAGCGCGCGATGATACACCCCCATTTTTGACACGGAAGCTACGTGGCTCGATGATGACATGCGGTGACACACTGCTACCTGTACTACGCTACGAAAACGGCTATTTCGTCTCGACTGCCTTAGAGAGCGCACGCGTTTAAGTGTACGTCGTAAAGCGTTTGTGACGCTTTCAGAACGGTTTATGGGGAAGAAAAGGGCGGAAGCGGGCGAGCAGGGGAAAACGTGGCTGCCGTGGCAACCGAACGTTTGCGCAGCTTCGCACAGTCGTCGCATCCGCGGTAACGAACGCTTGTGCTTCTGACCACACCGCCGCGTATAGCGTGTGCGTGGCCCGCAAAGTGTTGATATGTATGGCAGTTGGTAATAAATGAAGCTAAAGCCACGTGTGAAACGTAGGCGTGCGCCGCAGTTTGCGGAGGGCTTTTCGCTCACAGAAACCGCGCCAGAGGAATGCGACGGGCACCGTCACAGCGCGAGATGAGATGCGATACGTGTGCGTGAACACCGCTCGCGACTCGCCTCACGCCTCGTCTCGCCACTCGCAGCGCTCGCGTCCGGGCGGTTTTTTGGGCTCTAGTCAAAGGACCTCGCGACGAGCGCGAGCTGCTGTTTACATTCGCGCTCTCGCTTCACTCGGATTTCAACGTTGCGCCGCATAGGTTGTGTGTTTTTACCGAAATTACGTACCTACAATGAATTGGTCGAAGAAAACACGTTTCGGTTTCAAAAGTAACCGATAATTTGAGATCCGAAACAAATATTAAGTGAATAAAAAAAAACAATTAGTTCTGTAATAAAAACGGTATTTTTATTACTTAAATCATAGAACATAAGTTAGCCATAAATTATCCGCCTGATAATAAAAGCTCAATAAGAAATGCCTTCTTGCCGCTTCTATTTCGACGTCCTCCATAGTTTCTATCTCAAAAACAACTGAACGCACCACGAGAGTGTAAACAGAAACTCATAATCAATCACGCAAGGCGAGAATAGAGGCGAGAAACGAGGCGAGGTACGAGGCGAGAGTGTAAATGTGCTATCAGCTCGCGCTCGGTGAGATCGCATAAACAAGGCAAACCATGATAGCTCATTTACACTGTCGCGTGAGGCGAGGAAGGAGGCGTTAGTGTGAATGGGCACTCGCAACTCGCCTCGCGCCTCGTCTCGCCACTCGCGGCGCTCGCCTCGTAAGCTGTTTTTTGTGCACGAGTCAAAGGAATAGTTAGAGAGCCAGCGACAAAAAAGCGCAAAAGTTTTGAAAAAGCTGATACTCTCAGACCAGACAGTATTTTGGCCATAGCAAGCCGGGTTACAGTCAACAGGCCAGATTTCGGGATACCTGGCGCTGGCGTACTAGGAAAGACGTAATTTTAATTAGTAGGTACTCCTAAAGTGTTTTGGAGAAGCTGAAAATTAATTTTCAGCTTATCCAAAACAATTTGGGGTACTAATTAAAATTACACCTCTCCTAGTACGCCAGCGCCGTGTCCCGAAACCTAGCCTTCTGACTGTACCCCGGCATTCTATGGCCAAAATATTGTCTGATCCGAATGAATCAGCTTTTCCAAAACTCTTTTACTTTTTTTTGTCGCTGGTTCTTGGCCTAATAGTTGCTAGCTCTCACATACCACGAGAGTGTAAATAGACACTCATTTTCAGGCACCATCGATCACGCGAGGCGCGAGGCGAGACACGAGACGAAACGCGAATCGAGGCACAAGGCTAGGCTGTAAATGAGCTATGACTATGGGAAATTATATGTTAAAGTAAATTATTCCAATGTGCCAACTAAAGTGAAACCGAGCCCGCCTTGATAGGCACTCCTGTGATAAGGCGAGCTCACTTCCTGAGTCTTATTTGAGTGCCACGGTTGTGTCAGTAAAAATAACAAATTTATATATATTACCAAATTTTATATATATTACCTAATAATTTTAACCGCAGATCATATCAAACATAATGCGATACCGCCATTTGGCGTCCCGACGGCTGCCGTGCGCATTCCTACGAACTTCGTGTTTATTATTGTAATATTGCCCAGCATAATGAAGGTAGGCAAATAATTACGTATCCGACCCGAAGTCTTCACAGATTGACGATTTTCAGGGGTTCATAATTGGAGTTATTATATCGAATATGAAATTAATCATGCAGATATTTTTTTCCTATAAAAGTAGTTTTCTAAGTATAAATTAAACTTAAAATTATGTAAACATGTACTTTATTTAAATTAAATTATTTTACAAGAGATTAAATAAAGTTTATATTACTATTGGATATATAATTTATATTACTGAAAATTAAATTAAATTTTATTACTTTGTATATCAGAAATTTTGGAAATAAATATATACACGCTCATACATAAATACTCAGACACGCTTATTGAGATCACAAATTGCGAGTGCACTTCTAACTCACTCACGTTAATTAAAATGTGTACAAAAATAAAATAAAAATAGAAATAAGAGTCTAATACTTTTGCAATTTCTCATTCTTCAAAATGGAAAAAGAGCTTTTGTGCCCTCTCTATATCTCTATATAATTACAGGTCAAGGAATATTTTTGCATCATAGTTACTGTACCGTGGCGTACCTTGCGGCCCAAGCAATAAGAAAACGGCAAAGATGAGCAACGGCCCTCCAGACCCCACCTGACTAGCGACGGGTTAATCCGAGTCTCCAACGCCTAGTCGCGCGCGCGCTGGACCGACTGCCATTTGTCCATTATCGAGTCCGTTGTCTTTTTTGGGCGCACAGCTTAACACGCGTAGAATGGCGTCGCTGAGTGCAAAAACGGATTAGGCTCGCATAATCGAGTTGCTTGCTTTTATCCCTAATTAACGAAAACACTTTGTCGCCGGCCATTCCTTTTTGACATAGACGCTTTTAAAGCGCTTTTTTTGGGCTGCCCATTCTCGCCCGGCTGCCCCGCCACCATTACGCCACCGCTAACGACGAATTAAGATGGCCGCCTGCAGCCGCCAATGGCCGACGCCATTTTCATTCCCGGTCAAATCAGGATCAGGAACAGAGGGGAAATATAAACGCTTTACACAGTACCCGATTTTAAACCAACTAAACCACAACACATTCAGTTATCGTGGGTGGTTGAGCCCAGGAATTTTGTTGGAGAAGTGGACAGTGGATTTTTGTAATTGCGTCCAGTACTTAAGGACGTCTAATTGCGGGTGTATATAGGTGTAATAGAGGAAACACCGTTTTGTTGTAAAGATGCGGTGGCACCTAACGTTTCCTGGCAGCTTGAGTCAAATGACCTGCTCGTTAGCTTGGGTCGGCCCACCTCACGATGCAACTTTCATCCGGTAGCCTCCTCGGAGAGGGTCGAAACTAGAAAGGACTCTGTTCTCTTGTAACGGGAGGTGTATCAGATGCACTGGGAGATGATCTTCGGGCGCTGCTTGGTAGTTTGTGGGTGCATCATGCGGCGTCGGCCAAACGACTGTGCACTCCAGCAAGTAACAAAGTAGGGCGTCTGGAAATTGTCTTATAGGTTTACTAAAAAGCGAGGGTGGTTGCTACGTCCTGATGTCAGCTACGTCTTTCATACGATCCTGTGTGAATGACGGGAAAATTACGCCATGGATCCGCGATACATTAGAACTGAATTACCGGTAACACCAACTAGGGCTGTCGACTACAGCGAGCGAGCCCGTCACCTCAGGAAGTTTAAACGATTAGTCGCTCTATCTCCCTGGAGTGAGAACAGAAGACTTGGACAAAACAGTCCACCGTCTAGCTCCACCACAAACCCGTAAGAGGCCAACGCATTAACCGCGAGATAGCCAGGAGTGTTACCCAGCGGGCTTATACTCACGCCCTTACTTCCAATTGCGACGAGATTACTCCGGTCTATTGATTGGTTACGAGTTTGAGGTCGCTTGCGCGGTCCTCTCCCTTACGAAGCGGTGAAACGGTGTATACCGAAGCTATCGCGGACCACGGTTTCCTTTGCCCGGCTGTTCACCCAGGATCGGGTAGCCGATGGTCGTTTCAAGAGCAGTCGCCGTAAGGTCCGCAATCACCCCCGCTCTATAGGAAACAGTACTGCTTCCAGACTCCCCCGACTATTAGTCAGAGTGCGCAATCGATTGGCTTATGCCGCACGGTGCGCAGACCGTCCAGGAGCGCCAGAAGGTTGATTACCAGGGGAAACTAACCATAAGGCCAGAGTCCTACCCAGGCTCGCACTTCATGCGTGGAGGCCGTCGGATAGGTATTGATCCGTGAGTGTGACCAACCCTGAACAGAATGGGTCTTCGTAGCCAACTCAACAAGGGCCCATTAACTCCCAGAGACTCCCACCTAACCGGTAACACCTAACCGGTAACACACGCTTGGAACGTGGAACTTGGAACGTGTGCCCGGATGGGAGAAAGGAGAAATTCGGCCAAATATGGTAGTGAGGGCGTGAGGCTGCTTACTTCCCAGTACCTCGCGGTAAAGTGTTGTACTCTCGGGGGCATGTTAGAGACAGTTGATATAATGCGTTATTGTAGTTGACAACTCCAAAGTGTAGAGATGCGGTGGATGCGCGTTGATAAAGTGTATGCGGGTGCATGAAAATAAGGCTTGTTTCGTACGGCAACACAGCCTGAGATGCATTCGAGGCGAAATTCGTATCAAGGCTGTCGCCTCGATACACCAGTCGTATCAATTTACATAATGGATGACGATAGCTGGTATTATTGCAGTATAGGAACCTCTCCTAGATTATTGATTTTTTAACTTAACCAGACTATATTCACCACGCTGATTCTGAATCTGCGATAATCTTTAATTGGTTTTAATAAATAAGCGAGATATAGGCATCCAAAGAAGCCCCAAACCCATACATTTCAGTAGGTTAAGTTAGTTTTTTTTAATGATACATAAACACATATTTGGCAGTAGGTTAGTTTTTTTTAAACAGCCTTGAAAACTGAGTTTAAAAAAACTTTTTTTTTTGTAAATTTGATTTCGAAATTTTACGCGTCCGAAACTTATTTCTTTCACATTTAGCATTACAATGATCAAATCTAGTTTTCTATTTCTTTATTTTTTCGATTTCTGAGAAAGGTTCCTATACTGCAATGATTCCGGATAGATATGTTAGAAGAAGGCACACTTTTTAAAATATCAATTATATGGCGGAAAATTTACGTTTTACTAATTAATTATTATTTATATATATTTTCTTTGACATTCAGTATATAAACGCAATGTAAATACGGTGAATAAACTTCTTTAATTTTACTATATCGCTAAAAAATATGATTAGTGGTTCTGATTTTCTTTAAATTTTGCAGGCGCATTCTACACCGTGAGTTTTAAGTTTATGGCATCATTGAAAAGGGTGAATCAGTACGAGCAAATAAACAACTTTTTATTAAAATTAAAAAAATACCTTTTTTTTGTTTCTTTTTTTTTTTGATGTTTGTGTCTTGAAAAATACAATAAAACCGTTGAACACGATTTGCTATTTAGCGGTAAGTAAAATATCGCTAATATTGTTTATTAGTGATATTTTAACTGTCGCTAGATACCAAGAATACCGGTAACTAAAAATTCAATCTGTATATGTCAAATAATAAAATTCTTGCTTTGCGGAAAAAAAAATATGTACCATTAATTTATTGCACTGCAAAACGGTAAATCGAAGTGAAATCAACATCGTTATCTAACTAGAAGTAAATATACATATACTTCATTTATTAATTTATGTATTACGCATTTTCCATTTTACCTATCGTCCATGTAAACGTACTCTGCGTACGCGATATGCTAAGTCGCCTGGCCGCGCGGTCGCTCTTTCATAATTTTTTGAAAATATCAATACCTTTTGAGGTCCATTTTCTAATTATTTCCAACGAAAATTATCAGTTATTTCCAATAAATTTCGAACTTTGATCCTATTTGATTGGTAACGTAATGTAAATACGTCGCTCTACCATGCGATGAATTATATTTTTTTTCTCTAACTCTTCATTACTACAGTCTAATAAAAAGTATATTGCTGTAATCCAGTAAGTGTGGCTTTCAGAATATATTTTAGAATATATATCGATATCTCTTATGATTAAAAAGTAAACCTCGTAGGTATATGTAAAAAAATATAGTGATTGTTAGATATAACCAATTATTTTGTATATTTTTTATGGATAGGTAGTTTTTCCTCAGATAATGAATTCCTTATCAGTAAGTTATCAGAAAATGATGTGTCACTTGCCCTAATATTTATAGTTTGGGATCATCATCATAGTTTGTGAGATATAGGGCGCAAAGTAAAGCGCGGCGAAATCAAAGTTTTCCCCCTCCCCCGACACCCACGCGGTGGCAACCGATATCTCCTGCCAAATATGCCAAATATGAGCCTTTAATAAAAAAAAGTAGGGTTCCCATACAAAATGTTGCACTAAATGCCCAGCTTGATTGTCAATTTTCATTTGACTATGCTGTTTTCATATTAATTAATAATAGATGATAGAAAAATGTTTGAAACAGTTTTGTAGAGAATTTTAAAAGCTATATTTTTTACCTTAAGCATGATTCATATATCGCTAAAGTTAGCAAGATATAAGCAAAAAACTGAATCGGAGCTCCATTTTTCCAAGATGGCGCCTTGAGCGCAAAATATAGAGTGGGGGACTTTTAGTATGTTAAACAGTTATCTATGCCAGTAACAGTGTTATATATGCCAAGTTTCAATCTATTACCAATTATTTCCGTCAAACGTCGAAATTTGTTCCTTTTTGACCGGGCTTTTCAACGATTTAGTAGTTTGAATGTTCACATGAGTGACGTTTTTTTTGTAATTTCTTCCAACTTACAACCGCGCATATCTTCTTTTAAAAAAAAAGCAATTTTTTGGCGGAACATGATTTCTATTATTTAATGTGTAGAATGCGACTGCATGTTTTTTGTGTCGCTTGTATAAGAGATATTGCAACCAAAATTTAACAATATGGATTTGACACTACTATGCATCTGTGTACCGAATTTTAGGTCTCTGAGTCCAATATTTCGATATTGACTAGCGCGCCCCCTGGTGGACTGATTAGGACCACAATCTTTGCAACTCTCGCCATGACCAAATGATGCATACATACCAAATTTCAGCTCAATCGGATGAAGCGTTTGGATGTAATCATGGAGGAATACACACACACACACACGCAGATACACAGTTATTTTTGTTTCGGTTTCGGTTTCTGTTATTTTTGTAAGCAAATCAATGTTTTATATTAATTAATTCTTAAATAAATAAATAAACCATAATTCACCAACATTTCACTCTGCTCTTGGAACTATTAACTGAGTTCCTATATACGTCTAGTCTACGTCATTGTGATGAGCTCCCCACGTTTGACGCCCAAAGGTAGAGGCCGTCCGGCGATTACGTATGCGCGCGTTCGTTACAGGCGGAAGTAAAACAAGGCCTATTTCAGGAGACTTTGCGAAGGGTAATTTATTTTTCAATACGAAAAGGGTTGCATGTCTTTGAGGGCGTGGTGCCCGGTGCTGATTTGAATATGTGATGAAGGGTTCGTACGGCCGAGGAATTTATTTATTTTTCGGAGTTGAAAGCTAAATAAAAGAAAATAGGCTTGTTTACAGTTTTTCATTTTATATAATTTAAAAGACATGAATGTAGGGGTTATTTATCCTGACGGACAATTACCATGGGGGTCAGATTCAAAACAGGGCAGCTCAAAAAACTACTATTTGAAACAACTAGTTGGAAAATAAGGTATTAACAACCTTTCTTTATATCGGGTTGTAATTCTACTTTGTTAGCAGCGTTGATCAGTAGGTTGTAAATCTATTCATCGCTCCCACATAACTCATATCATCGCTTCTAATTACGTATAGAATGTTATTTGCAAGAAATGCTATTTTTGTTGGAGATCGTTCGTTTGTTAACGTATCTGGGCCAGGTTAGGACACGTCTCTCCAAAAATATGCGGCCTGGATGGCCTTGTTCTTCGCCTATTGTAGGTCCTGGTGTGCGATGGGGGTTGACAGCTGCGGCCAGGATCGGAGGTGATCTTCATCTTGCAGCGTTCCACAGTTGTATATTGGGTTTTTAGTGAAGCCCCAACAAAAGAGATCAGCTCGGTATTTTGTCACACCAACGCTCAGTCTGCTCAGACTACGCCAGTTGGTATTAGAACAACAACTTTACTTCCTCGCAAAGTTGTTGTTAGAGTTAACGAAGGGGCATTCAGGTATTCACTTCAAACACAATTGATTCTGCATGTCCTGGCCTTTTTTGTACATCACTTTAAAAAATCAAAAAATAAAATAAAAATAACTGCATTCGATTATTGCATACATACTATTCTATAACGCATAATACAATTAATAAAACTTATACTACGAGAAATGCCATTTCAATATCGCAAACATTGATTTCACTTCACGCATAGTGACGTCACGCATAGTGACGTCACGTCACGCATAGTGACGCATTGGCGCTCATCTAAGTTATCAGTATTCAATAACTGTACTATATCACTCAAAACCTGTCATGTCATTTCTAATATCCTACCTCCCAGCTAATGAGATGTCCTATGAGTGGGGCTCTTAGCTCAGCCCAAGGCCCAGTGGAAGTTCGGATCATCTTTTATGGAACAATGTAAACATTTCTACAACAGATTTTTTCAGGGAAATTTGGAGTTACCAGTAAAACAACGGAGCAACATTTTAAAATTATTTTTTTTATTTTATTTTATTTTATTCGGGAAACAGACAGTACAAATAATATATTTACTAGCCTAAAACAAATACCTACGGTAATTGAAAATATACAATAAGATTAACGACTATTTAAATGATAATTATTGCTGTTGTGAATACAAATTATTTTTTCCAATTCGCTTTTATATAATTCTACGAAAACTTAGGATGAATTTCATTTTGACATTATTGGATTTGAAAATTTGAATATAATTCCATCTTGACAATAATATTACCTAAATAGTGGCCGTGTCATAAAAACGTGTTATGAAACATAATGTTCTTTTTTATTGTCTCGTGAGCTATGCACATGTCTCTTAGCCTATATCTCTGACTTAAATTTATGTCTTAAAACTATTAAATTTGATTTGAATAACTAATTTTTCAAACAAAATTTCTTCTCAATCTTATTACAGAAGAGTGTAGAAACTCGTATTTAATAAGCGTAGCTTTTAATTAAAGCAATATTAATTTCATCGAACGGCAAACTTCTTTTTTAGTGAAATTGTATGAAAATATTTCATAGCAAGGAATAATTATGTAATTATGAGTAATTTAAAATTTCTAATAGAGAAGATTATTCTGCTCCTCTATAAAATTATATAAAATTGTTATGGGGTAATGTCACTATCTACGCGTTTGTAATATCGTTGAAATCACTAATAAAATGCAGATAATCAGAATGACTAGATTAAGTGTAGGAACCCATGTCAATTGATTTTACGGATAAACGAAAAAAATTAAAGCCGCTTTTAAAAGATCGGAACTCTCGGCGCGCGAGTAAAACTAGCACTTGACAGGTTTCATTTCGTTTATAATATGCGTTTAGGATATTGATCATGCTTTCTGGGCGATCTTTGAATATGATAAATAACATAGATTCACATGGATTTACTATGCGTTTCTCAACTTCATTGTATTAGTACCTGTCTAATAAAGAATTATCAAATTGTAGAATGTGGTATTTTTCCATAAGGAAAATTCAACAGCTTTAAATTTTGTCGCTACGCCGCGCGTGCCGTGGTGGGAGCGCTTAAAAAATAGGTGCAAAAATAATATTAAAGCTGAAGCGCACTTGATGGAGGAGTAAAGGAGCGGAAAGGGATTACAAAGCTTTCAGATTTTGTTATACGAGTATTGTAGTACTCATGAATCTCTTTGTCATCTATATTGTATGCTCCAGTGAAGTGGATTGGTACAGAAGACAATCATCCACTACAGGAGTAGTTTTAATGACTGAGGTCAATTTGTCTATCCAGCCTTAGGAATTAGCAAAATAGACAAACGGATTCTACCCCCAGTCAATCGACCCGGTAGCCCTTTATTTAATTAAACTTAGATACATATTATTATGGATATAAAAAGTATGGATATTAAAAAAGTAACTGCAATTTACATACAGGATCGACGACTTCAACGGGCGGACCCGTCACCCCAGGCTGGTATAACGATATACATCGTTCTTTCAGCCGTGGGATGAGGGTAGAAGACTTGGGGACAAGAAAATCTACTGTCTAGTTCACCAGCAACCCGTTAGTGACTAACGCCTTACGTCGAGGCACCGGGAAAGGTAAACAGCCAGCAGCCTCACCCCCTAACTATCAGTTTTGGCAGGATATCTCCGTCTGGGATTAACCTTCAGGATACCTCCATCTTCCCGACTGGTTACGGGTCCGAAGTCGCTTACGCAACCTATACCTGATGTAATACAGCGGTAATTCAATTTGAATTTATCGCGTACCTGGGCGTTCTTTGCCCGTAGTGCCACACGGGGTCGAGTGGCCCAAGGTCATTTCAAGAGTGGCATGACAACAGGTGAACATCCACCCCCGCTGCTTAGGAAACAGTGTATTTCCATAGTCTCCAGACCCCTTCAGCAATTAGTCAGAATGCACAACCGATTGGCTTCGCCGACCGGTGCGCAAACTGTCCAGTGGCGTCGGGATGCAATCCCGCCAGGAAAAACCGGTCCACCAGCTCTGAAGCCTGAGATACGGAAGTCTTATCCGGGGTAGCCTTCCACTCGAGGAGGCTTCTGAATAGGAGCTGAATCGTGAGTTGAGCCGATCCGACAACAAAATGGATCTTGTGGCCTAAGCTGCACGAAACCGTTCACCGCCCATACAATATACATACAATACAAAGCTATTTGTAACTCTTGCCATATTTATGACAATACCCGCAAAGGAAATGGAAGTCACAAGAAATGAATTCGGCTTAACCCGGCATTGTATATGCCATTGTATATGCCAGAGAAACATAAGCGTATTTCTATTTGGTGGTGGTACTGCTATTCTCCCCAGTGATTGGTGGGAGGGGGGGGGCATCTCGACGGCCTCGACTCCTCGAAATGTGACATGAACAGACGGTGGGACACGAAGAGACGGAAGATCAAAAAGAACTCTTTGTTACTGACAAGGTCTCAGTACCACTATAGTTGTTACCTATAAGGGGCGAACCTGCCACTCCAAGAAGGTATAACGATATTGATCGTTCTTCCAACCGTGGGGTAAACGTAAAAACTTGGGGATGAAACAGTCCACCGTCTAGCTACGCCACTTTGCCCATGAGAGTCCAACGCATTATCGCGTAGCACTGGAAAGTTGGACAATAGGGCAGCCTCGCGCCCTCACTGTCTTCTACGTTCATCCCACGGCGGAAAGAACGACTACATATCGTTATACCAGCCTAGGGTGACGGGTTCGCCCGTTGTAGTCAGCACCGCCTTACTGTTAGTGATGTTTAAAGTACGGTTGTTTGAGTTTGTCTTATGTACGATTTTGTTCGACGTATTGCAAGTGCAATAGCGAAGTTACTATCGCCATGCCTTCGCAAATTAAGCCAGCTCTTCCACAATCTTACTCTAAGTATGTAAGTAGCTTTCTACCAGCTGCTTACATACTTAGAGTAAGATTTTACTATCGTGAGAAATGAGAGCTTTGTTTCAATTGCATTTATGGCGGATTGTTTCCTGTGCAGAGGTACAAAACCGACAGTATATGACTCGGTTCTCAGACTCATGAATACTTGTAGATATTGTTTCATGTGTCGCTAGTATAATATGATTATATCCGTGAGCCAAAGCGCACAACAATGTAAGTATTAGTTCCATTTCGTCGCGTCGTGCAGGTGCGGTAGCACCGCTGCAGAGGCGCAGGTCGGAATTTCTCATTAGCGGGAATGTAATAGGTAATCAACACCTGCAGACTGAAAGCAATCCGACGCAGGAATATGGATGTCAGTCTATGACGCGGGCTGCCTCTCCCCCGACGACGTATAAATTGCCACCGCTGATTGCGTTCCACGCAGCAAAGCATACTACGGTCAATCCTGTGACGGCCAATACGTATTCACAGATTGAACGCTGCACTGGAGCGATATTGCCATCTCCGCTTCTATTTACTCGGTACGGTGTAATTGTAGCTGACTCTATTTCCCACTTGTTGTGCATTTTCGTATCGTGAACCTGCATTTAAATCAAATACTGCCAGTGTGATACCGATACGGAGATCCGTTGGGAAGTCATGAAACATACAAATCCCATTTACAGATCCACTCGAATATATTTTCAGAAATAGTTGAAGATTAAATCTAGTTATTTGTATTTCATTAACCGACTTCAAAAAAAGGAGGAGGTTATCAATTCAGTTGTATCTTTTTTTTAATGTGTGTTACCTTAGAACTCTGTCATTTATGAACCGATTTGTAAAATTATTTGAAAGGATATACTTACAGATTGGTCCCATTTTTATCAAAATTCTATTCTGATGATGGCATCTATGAGAAAATGAGGGAATACTCAAATATTATTATATGAAGTGGAAAATTTACATGTTGGTTCAATTCCGATGACAATGCATTTTTTTATGGTAAGCATTACCTGATTATACACCCTGGGTTAGCTCCTGACGAGGGCACTTTAACGGTCAACAGCACAGACACAAACTTTTATATACTTATTCAGTTATGATAGCCCATTCTAAGTTTTACCATGACATGGCTGCTGCACCCAGAGTTGGCTCCCGACGAGGGGACTCCTCAACGGTCAACAGCATAGACACAAAATGTTTTATATGCGTTAAATTACGACATCCCTTTCTAAGTTTTATCAAAAAAGGACTGAGGCACCCAGGGTTGGCTTCCAAGGAGGGAACTCCTCAACAGTCAACAGCACAGACACAACATTTTGTATAAGCATTTAATTTAGATAGCCCGTTCTAAGTTATACCATAACATGGCTGCTACGCTTATAAGAAAAGAAAGTCGGTTTTTTTTGTAAAAATTAGTCTGGAGGTAGGAGGTATCCAGAAGGTTAACTCTAGGTGGAGATATCCTACCAAAACTAGTAATTAGAGGGCGAGGCTACCCGCTGGGACCCTATCCCGGTACTCCACCGTAAGGATTTTGCCTCTAATGGGCTTGTTGTGGGAGCTAGATAGTAGATTGTCTTATCTCTAAGTCTTCTACATTTATCCCATGGTTGAAAGGATGATCACATATCGTTATACCAGCGTGGAGTAACGGGTTCGCCCGTTGTAGTCGACACCGTCCTGCCTACTGTCCTTTCATTCCGTCATTCTAACTGGTAGCGAGGGCGCTTGGTCTGCC
Organism: Micropterix aruncella; assembly: GCA_944548615.1. NCBI lineage: Eukaryota > Metazoa > Arthropoda > Insecta > Lepidoptera > Micropterigidae > Micropterix > Micropterix aruncella. Next base: position 4,953,243 of record OX155961.1, on the reverse strand, counting down.
GGGGTTTACTACCCGGCGCCGGGCGGTAAGGGTTGGACTCCCGAGGACTAGTTGGCGGAGCTAGATAAAGGATTTTCGTTGTCTAAAGTCTTCGACGCTCATCCCACAGCTGAAAAAAGTATCATATATCGTTATACCAGCCTGGGAGACGGGTTCGCCCGTTGTATGCGAGATTAAACTGTTTATTCATCCATGTGGGATATATTCTGTTTTCATGAGATTCTTTGCAAGTCTCCGTGGCATTCTTTAAATAAGTTAGACGTCTGTAGTTCTTGAGTGCTAGGAGCACCGATTTGCTGTATATATTTCTTAAATTTTCTTTTTTCTATTTTTTCAGCAGATTTTATTACAGCTTCCGCCTTAAAAACCATAGAGATGGTAAACTTTTCATTGATTTTGCCTACATCTATAAACATTTTTTTTTTATTTATTTGTTTATTCTAATTAACCCGACAGCTCGCGAAGTAAAAGTTCAGCTGTCCCATTCGCGCGCGACGTTTTCGCGCGCAAAATCGACGACCTTGATAAAAACGACCATATTTTGTAAACCACTATACGGATCATAAAAAAAAGGACTGTAAAATGATCGCATTGAAATTTGACATATAATACATTATAACCTTATCTCGTAAATCAATTAAGATAATAATGGCGACAAATTACAAATTTGGCGAAGTGAAAAAACTCGCCTATTTATCATTTCGATGTTTTTATCACAAAATAGGAAAGTCTATGCGGAAATTGTATTTACAGTTATGTTCTTTATTAAATGCTTTACCAAAACCATTATTTTGTTTTACTTCTTTGCATACAAAAATATTTAGTTTTTCAGTCATAATAACCAAGAAAAATTTGATGTCTCCTCGTAAATTTTTTTTTTTTAATTTTATATTTCTGACTACCTAGGGACTTTATTTATATGAAATTCTTTCATAATAACTTTTCCACTACACTACACTTCTTATAAAATCATACCAGACCTTTCAGCTTTGTCTGATATTACAGAAAAATCCAAACTTCTGCGAGTCAGTGACGAAAATTTGGTATTAACTTTGACAGGTCATAATACAAAAGTGGATAAAGTTTTTCAAATATATTGTGTTATTATGTGCTTATTATATGTCTAATAACTAATTATTATACTCTAAAGAGTCACATTTCATAGAAAAACTATAGGAAATCACGCTCAAAATATGGTAATTCTTCCATACTAATTACGTAAACAAATAGGTATGCGCACCCCGCGATTTCGCGAATATCGATAAAATTAGGCAGCGCGCCTGTCTATGCAATATCGCCGCGGTGCGTTCTTATTTGTTTAGGCAAATTCGGAGTGTGATTTTCTAGTGTCTTCTATGAAATGTGACTGGAGTATAATAATTAGTTATTGGACATCTAATAAGCGTCAAGTTTTCAATACATTTGAAAAACTTCTAACCACTTTTGTATGCCTTTGCAATTATTATGAAATCAAAGACTATCGCGGTTGCTTCACATTATAGCTTTATAAACGAATTTACCGCGTGAAGTGTGTAGCACCCGACGTTTCGGCGACGTTGCCCAGGGTAGACTGGACAGCGGCGGCTGCAACGTCGCCGAAACGTTGGTGTCCAAACTTTACATGGTAAATTCGTTTTTTAACCACATTTGTATCATGCCTTTGCAAATATTATGAAATCAAAGACTATCGCGGTTGTTTGACATTATAAATAGCTTTATAAACGAATTTACCGCGCGAACTTTTTAGCACCCGACGTTTCGGCGACGTTGCAGCCGCCGTTGTCCAGGGTAGACTGGACAGCGGCCGCTGCAACATCGCCGAAACGTCGGGTGCTACAAACTTCACGCGGTAATTCGTTTATAAAGCTATTTATAATGTCAAACAAACGCGTTAAGTTTTTGATTTCATAATAATGGCACAGGCATTATACAAAGTGGTTAAAAAACGAATTTACCGCGTGAAGTTTGTAGCATCCGACGTTTCGGCAACGTTGCAGCAGCCGTTGTCCAGAGTAGACTGGACAGCGGCCGCTGCAACATCGCCGAAACGTCGGTGCTACAAACTTCACGCGGTATATTCGGTTTTTAACCACTTTTGTAGAATTATTATTATTATTAAAATTTCCTAGAAGGAAACTCAACATACCATTTTTTTTTTATTTACTAAATTTCCAGTACACAATTTTACAGTAAGTCATTTGATAAAAATAAAACAAACATTTCATAAAAATAAACAAAACAATTGTACCGACTAAAATAAAAACTTTCATCATTTGGTATATTAGGTATACAATTATTCGTTTCTTTATATACAAAAGAAACATATAAAAATATAACAAAAAAATCTAAGTGAAAAAAGTTGACGAGAGATTTTATCATTTATTTTTTATGCGACTTATGCTTTAAATTTTTTTTATTGGTACTAAATTTCCAGTACAAAATAGTACATGCACGTTTAAAAATTGCCACATTTGATAAAAACTTATAATGTATCACAAAAAAAAGTGCATAACACACATCACGTTACATCACAGCGTGATTACGTATGAATAAAAAAAAATAGAATGCAAACGAAACATAGAAAAATATAAACAATTAAAAAATCGCAGGGGATCGGCTTCATCGACGGTGGGAACTTGCATTAGGTGCGACTTTGGGATCTCACTTCTAACATTACAGCATGTAGTAGTATACGTACGGTTAACGTCGGACACATGAATCATGTTGAAATATAATGATACATATAATCGAGTAATGGAGTTTCATCAAAATTCCTTGTAATTCAACAAAATTTCGAGTGAAACGTCGTTATTCTATATAAAACAGTAATAACAAAACGCCGCCCGTCGCTCTCCGCCGCGCGCCGGCTCTCCCGCGTCCGCCGCCCGCTACTCGCCCCGCCGCCGCTAGAGGTCGTCTGAAAATTAAAACAATATTATTAGTTCTCACGTCCTGTCTAAATTTCAATTCAATTTCAGAAACCTAATTCTGTTGTAGTGATCGAAAATTCCCCCTGACCACAAATTTCCGTTTCTTTATTCCATCATAACTTCTAAACGCTTAAGACCAATTTAAAAATCTGCGGTATAACTAGAATCGTTATGTCATCCCGAGTGTCATAGGGTACCTCAATCTAAAAATATTAAGTAAGTAGTTGTCTAAATTTCCAAATATCAATAGGTTAAAATAAATACATCGACGGTGGAAAGGAAAAATTTACTAAACGAGAATTTGGGCGATATTGAGTTATATATATCACTAGAATCATAAAAAAATCCTGCGTCGATTAGTCCCACTCTCAAACTGCTGGGGTAGTTTTTGTTGTCGCTTGGTATTTTATATTTTGTTGATTATTTACAGTTTTCGGCAACCAAGCGACAAAAAATTTGGTCAGTTCTTTAATGATCAAAAAAGTCACCTGTCGGTTGACTGGAAGATATTGAGTTGGTTGACTGGAAGATATTGGGTTGGTTGACTGGAAGATATTGTGTTGGTTGACTGGAAGATATTGTAATGTAGCAATAAGTCCGCCATTGTACCTTATTTTTTATTGTGCAATAAAGAGATTTTCATTAATTCATTTATTCATCTTAGCAATCTATCTTTATGTTAGTTTAGATTTGAAGAATACATTATATTACATTTTCGTCGTGTACAATTGACGGCTAAAAACCGCTGCTCTTGGACGTGTCAAAATAATTGTTCACCTGCGATGCGAGTTTACCTACAATTGATCTTTTGGCCCGAGCTAAACGAAAGCGTTCGCTACCGGAAAACTGCATAGTTGGACGGTGTCGACTACAACGGGCGAACCCGTCACCCCAGGCTGGTATAACGATATGTGATCGTTCTTTCAACCGCGGGATGAGCGTAGAAGACTCAGCAGTAGAAGACGCACCGGGCAGTTAACTCAGCGGGCAGACCAAGCGCCCTGTTACTGCCAGATTTATTCAGTATCCCGACTGGTTACAGGTTCGAAGTCGCTTAAGTGATCCTCTCCCTAGTGTTGCGGTGATCGGTGTGTACCAAATCTATCGCGGACCATGGCATCCTTTGCCCGGCTATCTCCTGGTATCGGGTAGCCGAATGGTCAAATAGAGTTGTCAACTACAACGGGCGAGCCCGTCACCTCAGGAAGTTTTAACGTATAGTCATTCTATCTCCCGTGAAGTGAGCGCAGAAGACTTGGACAAAACAGTCCACCGTCGTCAAGCTCTGCCACATGCCCGTAAGAGGCCAACGCCTTAATAGCGAGATAACCAGGTGTGTTACCCAGCGGGCTTACACTCACGCCCTAACTCCCAATTGCGACCAGATTACTCCGGTCTCTCGATTGGTTACGAGTTCGAGGTCGCTTGCGCTGTCCTCTCCCTTACTTAGCGGTGGAACGCTGTATACCGAATCTATCGCTGACCACAGCATCCTTTGCCCGGCTTTTCACCAAGGATCGGGTAGCCGATGGTCGTTTCAAGGGCAGTCGCCATAAGGTCATTATAAAAGTCAAAATAAAATTAATAAGTACTGACCTTATCTTGCTCGGCGGCGAAAGCGAGACGGGGGGTGCAAGGACGTAGAACGGCAAGCGCGCAACGGTGATATCTGAAAAATAAAACAAAATACTCCTTAGGAGGATCTTTGATAATCTGACCAACCTTATAAGAATACTCCAGTCTCTCGATTGGTTACGAGTTCGAGGTCGCTTGCGCGGTCCTCTCCCTTACGAAGCAGTGAAACGGTGTATACCGAATCTTTGGCGGACCATGGCATCCTTTGTCCGGCTATCTCCTGGTATCGGGTAGCCGAATGGTCAAATAGAGTTGTCAACTACAACGGGCGAGCCCGTCACCTCATGAAGTTTTAACGTATAGTCAATCTATCTCCCGTGAAGTGAGCGCAGAAGACTTGGACAAAACAGTCCACCGTCGTCAAGCTCCGCCACATGCCCGTAAGAGGCCAACGCCTTAATAGCGAGATAACCAGGTGTGTTACCCAGCGGGCTTAATCTCACGCCCTAACTCCCAATTGCGACCAGATTACTCCGGTCTCTCGATTGGTTACGATTTCGAGGTCGCTTGCGCTGTCCTCTCCCTTACTTAGCGGTGAAACGCTGTATACCGAATCTATCGCGGACCACGGCGTCCTTTGCCCGGCTCTTCACCTAGGATCGGATGGTCGATGGTTATTTCAAGAGTAGTCGCCGTAACCACCCCCGCTCTATAGGAAGCAGTACTGCTTCCAGACTCCCCAGACTGTTGGAGTGGCCAGACTGTTAGGCTTACGCCGCACGGTGAGCCAGTCTAGTTTTCCTCAGTAAATAAGCCCAAATTGAAAAAAAGTTGTATGTTATTTTAAGCTGCATTTTAGTTTCCCTATAAAATACGATATTCAAATAACCAAATTTCTCAAAAATAAAAATATCGAAAAAAAAAAATTTTTTCCATATTTTTTTTTTGTTCTCTATCGATAGAAATACAAGCCTTCACTACACACATTGAGAAATCTCGGTTTTTGCCGCCAAAATATAAACTGAAAAATCGGATTTGGAAACGACGTGTAAATATCAAAATACATCTAATTCCTTGAGTATATAACACCTAAATGGAATAATAACGATTTTATAAGCGAAATAAACCAATGTTATGACCAAATTCGCGAGAATTCATTCGTTTCGAAAAAAAATTCGGCATGTGTCCATGACACGGCGAGGCGACACTGCACAAATTTACTAAAAACTACGTGAAAAAAAGGAAATGGCCTTCTCCAATCGGTAATTATCATTCCTACACAATTTTAGAATGCATATAACTCACTTTTACGGGTAAAACCCAACTAAAAACACTTAAAAATCGCAATCCTTGTAGCGGTCGCTCGCACGCCGCTCGCCACTCGCTCGCTCGCTGTCACGGAAATTTCCACGCCGTTTGCCAGGGTTGCAATATATCATACAGCTTTTATCGCATGATACTATCGTAGAATTTAATAGTAACGAATCTTTGGCTATTTTCTGGCACCATACGATAAAATAAAGAAGCCCGTTCTATTTTTAAATGGATTTTTTCGCAAACGGCCTCCATCGTGTCGTCATCACTGGACACAGTGGACACCTGTCATTCCAGTGTATTAAAACTTGCATCCACAAAAGGACGCCTTACATTTGTCGGGTTAAAATCGAACAACAAACCACCTCATTAAATTTACAATAGATAAGATCAAGGAGTTGTGTTGTAATTAATATTTTTAAACATAGTATTATTCATTAAATATCTCTTGATATTTTACCTGAAGGAATAGGGCTGGCATAAAAGACGGGCTTAATCAGGTTGAATAACATTATTTCAACTGAATTATGTTTTTATGTAATGCTATCGTTTGTGGAATACGAAAAAATCTTTGATTCAGTCAAGACCTGGTTAGTGATACGGTCATTACAGCGATGCCAAATAGACTACAGGTACATTGAAGTGTTGAAGTGTTTGTATAGCAAGGCTACGATGTATATCCGACTTCAGGATCAAAGCACAAATCCAATCCAATTGCAAAAGTGGGTGAGACAGGGAGATGTTATTTCTCCAAAACTGTCCACCTCTGCATTGGAGGATGTTTTCAAGCTTTTGAACTGAGATGAATATGGCATTAACATCAATGGCGAATACATCACTTACCCCCGATTTGCCGATGATGTGGTTATCGTGGCGGAATCGATGAACAACGTTGGCACAATGCGCAGAGACGTCAATACCGACTCCCAACAGGTAGGTCTAAAAATGAACATAGGTAAGATAAAAATCATGTCGAATGCCCATGTCGCACCCATAGCGGTACATGTTGGAAACGATACTATTAAAGCTGTCGACCAGTATGTTTATTAGGGTCAGACGATCCAACTAAGAAGACTCAACTTCAACAATGAGGTCTGCCGGCGAATCAAACTCGGTTGGGCAGCGTTCAGGAAAATATGCCATATCTTCTCGTCATGAAGAGCCTCAAGACAAATGTATATAATCAGTGCGTGTTGCCAGTGATGACATACGGCACTGAGACGTGGTCGCTAACTATTGGCCTCATACACAAGCTCAAAGTTGCGCAACGAGCCATGGAGGAAGCAATCCTTGGAGTTTCACTGCGTGATAGGATCCGAAATGAGGAAATCCGCAGAAGAACCAAGGTCACTGAAATAGGTCGTAAAATTGCCGACTTGAAATGGCAATGGGCAGGCCAAAAATCTCGCAGAACCGACAAGCGTTGGGAAAAAGGTTTACGAATGGCGACCACGAACCGGCAGACGCAGTGTGGGATGACCCCCCACAAGATGGACCGACGACGTTGCCAAGGTCGCAGGAAGTAGGTGGATGAAGGCGGCTCAAGACCGCTCGTCATAGCAATCTATGGGGCAGGCCTATGCCCAATAGTGGACGTCTACCGGCTGAGAATGATGATGATGATGTAATGCTAACTAAATTATTTATATTTGTAATTTACCAAGCTGTAATGTTGACCTAATAATGACAACAGCAGTTAATCCGGCATTGGCTATGTCTGCATCTCTGTATAAACTACTACTATATAATAAGACGCTTATCTATACGCAGCATGCGGTTGAAATCAAATGGATACATAACACAAATGCTCGGTCAGCGGGGATTGTAATCAGTATTTGACTACAATTAACATACAATTCGCCATCAAAGATCAACGATTTCCTAGCGGATATTACAGGTTTATGGCATTTTGAAAGCACATCAATATTCAATTCACATCTTAAAATAAATAGTGACTGTGGAAAATTAGGAAAATGCCGATTAATGGGTGTTGCACATTTAAATTATTGCGTATGAAAAAAAAAAACGTTTGTGGACTTTTCCAGCGAGCAGACAACCCTCTCCCCCCCCCCCCCTCCCATGCGCATCAAAGCCATAAACCTTAATCCCCCTCCCCCCTCCCCCTCCCCCTCCCCCTCCCCCCTCCCCCAAACCCTTCCCTCCACCCTCTACACCCAACCCTCTTCCCACCCCTCCACAACCTCTCCCTCCGACTCCCCCCCCCCTCCCACCCCAACACCTCCCCTCTAACCCCCCACCACCTAACCAACTCCCCTAACCAAAATTTGACAATGTGGTTTCGACCCTACGACGCATCTGTTTAACGAATTTCCAGTCTCTAAGTCCAATATATCGAGATTGAAGTATGACTAGCGTGTCCCCTGGTTGACTTAAACCAAGCCCCTGTGGTACCTCTAGTTCTCTGGTTGATGTTGTTGTTAGCCTTGACTGAAATTTTATAGATACAATGTTCGCTGACAAAATGTGACATTTAATGTTTTTCATACAATTTTTTACATATTTTGCTCTCAAAACCCTACTACATATACTTTATTCAGATTAAAAAATAAATAGATTGAATACGTGACTTTTATATCAGTAAACCTGATTTTACACACACATCAAATTAATATCAAAATAATAAAAACTATAGGTTAATTTAAATCACGGCTGTATACACAAATACAAACGATATTGCCAGTTAGATTTTTTAGGATAAAGTCAACGGTATCTACGTTTTAGAGATGCCACTTTATATTGGTTTCATTTCTTTTATTGTATTGAAACGTATAGCGTAACGTGTCACACCAGCATTAAAATTATCAAAATTAAAACCAACAACATTTCATAATTTTATAATAGGCAAATACGATTATTTGTATCTGTGTCTGTGGATGAATGATGTGTTTGTGTGTATTTTAATATGTATAAAGATGTACCTACATGTGTTAATTTTGTCAAGTTTCATCGATGCTTATGAGGGTAGGTATATCAGGATGTTTGTTATTTTTTAACTATTCGTGATTTTTCGATACTGAGCTCAAAGACAAAGATCTTCTAAAATAAATGAACTGTCAACAGTTGAACTGAAAACATATTATGAATAAATAGAGCGAAAACGCAAGTGTGGTTTTGAAAAAGGGATATTAACGGTATATCTAATTTGCAAAGCCTTTCAGCTTTTAAAGCCAAAACTTTTCTGCACCTCATTTAAGATATATGTAAGGCCACTTCTGGAATTCGGGTATCAGATCTGGAACCCATTTATCGTCAAGGATAGGTAGAGTTTCTAAAAAAAAGTCCAACATTGAGCGATAAATGGCTACCCTATTGGATAGCTACGAATTGACAATTTAAGTCTTGCAAAAGATCCGTAAAGATTTTACTTGAGATTATTTTATTTTCATTCTGATAATTTAAATTTAAAAAATAACCATCTCCGATCATCCATTAAGACCTAGCATTTTGATATAAATCGTCACGCTCTTTTACTCAGGCACCACTCCATCAGCTTTCTTCCTATCTACTGTGATAACACGGGCCAGTTTTTATATAAAAACGGTATTAATTCTGCAAAACTGCGTTATTTGATCGAGAGTTACCTCCATTCACTAGTAATTTGAGTTAATTTAGTAAGCTGAAACTTACCAGCCGATATTGAGTGGGTAAAGTATTTTTCGCAGCTGGTAGCTCAGAATCAGCTGTTTCAGTACGAGCGTATAGGTGTCAGTTTGCTTGGTAGGTTGCTGTCAGTCTTTGCACCCATGTTTTAATAATAATTATTGTAAATATTTGGAAATGGATTTGGGATTTGCCAAGGCATCCCTTAAGGGACGCCTCACATTTGAGGGGTTAATTATGGAATTCTATGTTGAAAAGATAGCTAAAGTAGACATAATTGAATGGTAAATAAAGAATTTTAAATCATAGGCGTAAATAATTAGTACTTCCATTCTTTTCTAAGGAGAGTTAGTTTGGATTCTTTAGTGATTTCACAAGATCCAGTGCCTCCTAGTGTAACCAAGTGGGCAAGTAAACCATGAATCTATGTGCATTTATCATTATAATATTTAGTCGATCAAATAATCACACCATATTGTTATAAATTCACGAGCGTTGTGGAATTCGTGGCAAGGAAATAAGTCTAATAGAATGTTATTTGCAAGGACTAAAGAAAGTAATTAGGGTGAAAAACACTCTAGTAATCCCCAAATAAGAATACAAGGATTTCCGCAAGGCTTCATCCTGGATCTGTTCCTTTTTTGTGTGTACATTAATGATAATATTATTACCGACGGCATGCTATCATATAATGATGAAGATAATAATGAAGTTTTCAATAGCATTACAAAATGAATACATGTATGGCTTCCGAAGTGAGTATTTACTTTAAAAATATATAATAAAATGGTATATATCCATACTTTTATAATAAATATGCTATGTTCTGAATATCCAGCTTAGAGACGCTATGATAAATGTAACCAATTTTCATCGTCTTCAGAATGTGATTAGACATTATAATCATGATCTCCACTATCATAATCAGAGTCGTCAGTATCACCATGGCTTCGGAGCTTTAACAAATTTATTAACAAATTTAAAACTATTCCAGATTTTAACAGAGTTTACTGCTTCTTTCTGAAGGTGCTGGCAGTTTATTTTTTTTTAAATTTGGCTTGCTCGTGATTAGAGGGTTGAAACTAAGTGAATATGAATTTAAGACGTCCTAGTTATTTTTTATATAACTCCACATCCTCGAGTAATGCTCTCGATATTATGAAATCCTTGTTCCGGGCTTCTGATGCTTCCTTTGGTAATTGGCCTCTAGGCAACAAAGCAGAAAATATTATTTCGGGCCCATGTATAAAATATTTGTGCAATGTGGGAGGCATATTGTACCAGAGGTAGGTACTGTTCAACAAAAGATCTAACTGTGCTGTGGGCGATTTCTCGGAATTTCTCGACATCAATTTCATGTCCACTAGAAACTAAAATCATTATAATGTGTATCAATTTAATTAATTCAATAAATTTTATCAATTGCAACCGAAATTTCTGCGTCTTTATTGAAACGTCTAGCTGTGTTTCCATCATTTTAATGACCAAATCCAGGTTTAGGTTTGTCTACGAATAATACACATCGCTCTCTAAATCCATTTTGAATACGAGCCTTGTTTTATGAAATAATCTCATTGTCATTTCTTCCAGCTTGTCATTTCTTGAGAGCTAATTTATAAGCTACGCGTAAAAGGCATTTAAACATGCGCGGATAGACAAAATGTGGACAACAAAAACCTGAATTTCAAGTTTTCAGTTAATTACCTCGTCTGAGATAAAAATCTTTCGATATTACGCAACATATAATGTATTTTTGTGTGGATGTTGTGGCAGTTACCGCATTACATATATTGCCATCGACCATAACAAATATTAAATTGTGACTTATATTGAAAGATTTTTCTGAATTTATTCGAGTGCTTTTTCGTAAGTATTGGTTTTATTTATTCGTCTATTCTGTTCTTCTTTATTATTGATATTTAAACTTCAGTTGACTTCAAATTTAATAGCCCCATGTTTTTCTCACCACAAACAAGGCGTATTGGAAGAATGCAATTAATAAAAACAGCCGAATCACTGGCTTCAAAACCATGTTTACCTTATGCAGGTCCTGTATTTACCAAATGTTTACCTTAGAACAGATCCTGGCCTAGTTAGGTGACGTTGCCACTAGACTATGCGATGTATTCTTTTTTCTGCTTTTGATTCAATTTTGTAAGTATTTTTGTGCATAATTCCTATGCCGAAATTGTTTACTCTTATTTTTTTAATATTTGCATTATTTATATAAATAAATAAATAAAATAATAAAATAATGACCCGAACTGCCACTAAAGCCCTATTTTGAAAACAAACACAGCGCACCCATTTTTCATCCTTGCTCAGCTCAGTCACAGACTCCAGTGTCAAAGTAAACGTCCCACAGTACAGTAAAGCAAAGCTAGCAAAGTAACTTCTGTACAGGTGGAGATTAATGTTATATATTCTCTCTTCGGATAGCACACCTCCGCAGCTTGAACTGTTTTGTAAGGAGAAGATTTCTCTGGAGCATTCATCCTTAGTATGTTATATTGATGCCGAGATAATTTTACATCCACCAAAACTGCTAGATCACCTTCATCACCTGACAACTTGTTGCCGACTGACTGCGTATATTTCTCTGTGCCTATTCGCACGATTCCGATATGTGCTAGTAATGTCATGCAACACATTATAGGTGTCTGCTTGTCCTGTTGCTATAAGCACAACTTAACCTCAATTTAGTTGCATATGTACTCACAGGTGTAGAATCCCTCAACTCCTTAGTTTCCAAACGCTTAGTTCGCTCAAAAGTCGATTCAAAAGAATTTGTTGGGCGACCACATTTCATTTCGTGAGTCTTGATTTCTTCTCTGATTTGTAATGAAATTAAAGTATCTATCCATTCAGCATTATTTTTGCGAAATCTTTCTTTCATTTTTTTATTTGAAAATTACCTTTATAACTGTGATTTTAAATATGTCAAATATTTAATTAAACCCTTCAAAAGCTTTTTATCACATTTTTTTATTGTTTTTGACCTCTTCTTTTAAATAAATAAACTGCTCATCAATTTCAGTCCTTCCAGAACTTCTGATAATATCAACAAGCTCCCTCCTTGATATGAATATAGTGTTCGACCTCGTTCCTGAAATAAAATAAAAAAATAATTAAATTGATATGGTCAAAACACTGTTATATTTTAATAATATATATTTACGTACTTCAAAAAAACACAACTAATGAAAAAAAGTGCAAAAAAATCACAAAATTCTGGAAAGCCCAAAAAATATTAATTAGGATTTTTTTAATTTAAAGCTTGGACTGCTATGGTACACAACAAATTACCACCACGTATATGAGAAATTTTGAAATTTCAACGTCATTTTACTTTACACCATTTTTATAAGATTTCGTTTACTTTTTTACAACTCTAAGCCTACTAAAATGTCAATACATACCTAAACTTATAGGTTCCATGGCGGTAATTACAAAACAATTTCAAAATATACCTCAATCACAGCATGAAAACAGATTGAAAAATAGGGGGTACATTATACATGGTAGTTCAGTTTTTGATTTATTTCCAAATTTGAGACCTTGTTACCCCGTGAGTTGTATAGTTGGGGAGCAGGGGACAATAAATTTCAAGAGTTTTGTAATAGCTGAGACTATCAGATCAGACAGTATTTTGACTATAGAATGCCGGGGTAGAGTCAGCAGGCCAGATTCCGGGACACCTACTAGCGTACTAGGAAAGTGTTATTTTAATTAGTGAGTCCAAGGTGTTTTGGAAAAGCTGAAAAATGTATCAGTAGACAGTGGATGCAATAAATAACTCAAAACAAATGGTCAGACTGATTAACAATAGAATACGTGGCGTCAGCATTACTCCGTACATGCCACAAAAATTAATCCCAGCATTCTATAGCCAAAATACTGTCTGATCTGAAAGTATCAGCTTTTACAAAACTCTTGCACTTTTTTGTCGCTGCCTCTTAGACTAGTATAACAAATGCTGGGTTGCACGCGATCGAGATTTGCATATATAAAGATCCAGTGTGGCTTCGCAAAAATTGTCTTCACCTGAATAATCGTCATAAGATTCTCACAAGGACGCAGCTTGAAATGGTGCGTAAGTGGAATATTTCTTTTCCTTTTCGGTTTAACACCGAAAAATCAGTTTTTTCGCCGAATCCGAAAAGTCGCCGAAATCCTATTTATTGAAGAATATTGCCGAAAACCGAAAATGAAATAAATTCAGTCTAATTCAACATTGTGTGTAATTGTCACATCAACATCGGGTGTAATTGTTATTTAAATCATATTATTTTTATTACTGAAGTGGCCTACATAGACAAATGTAATGTTGATTTTTCGGATATTTTCCTTATCTTTAATGAAGATAGACTATCGCGATATTAAAAACGGATTTTGCATAAATGCGAAATTTTATTTTTAGAAATATTAACAACAACTAGCTGCGCCCCGCTGTTTCACCCGCGTGGTGATGGAAAATTGTGATAATGATGATAGAAAACTATATATCTTTATAAATTATAGCCTATGTGTTATTCTGATGTGTAAGCTGTATTATTGTAAAGTTTCATCAAAATCCATTTAGTAATTTTTGCGTGAATGAATAACAAACATTCATACATACATTCTTACAAACTTTCGCGTTTATAATAGTAGTAGGATATTCATCATCTTTTGTAACGTATTTTCAGATAGACCAAAACTCAATAATGCAACTCTAGTTAAATCGTGGAAAACCTAGTAAATTACTAGATAGTAAACATGGCGAAACAAGAAGATTTACCTAGTACACTGGATTTGATTATAATTGAGCTGGGAGAATCCGGAAAGTATAATATACTAATTTATGTGCTGGTTTTTATACCTGTTTTGCTGTCGGGAATATATAGCTCTGCTTTTGTATTCATCGCTGATGATATTGGATACAGGTAAGAATTTATACACACATTATATTATATATAGAGATATTATAACCCATACGCGGCCATGAAGCGGCTCCTTCAATTCTCTGATTTTCTGTTTCATAATACGGCTTTTATTTAAGCAAAACCTTAGGATTTGTTATAAAACCACGCGTAATAAATGCCTACTGAAGCCCAGGCCTTAAAAACAAGGCGACAGAATAAATTATTCAGCGCAACAACAATCACAAGGATGAAAGAGATACTGAATATACAGCATGAAAAAGATAGTACGTTACCTAGGTAACCATTCCTAGCACCTATTAACAAGAAAAAAGAAAAGTTCAGAAGAAAAATATTAAAATGGACATATAATTATAGAACTTGCAATTTGCAACACAGAATAGAAAAAAGTTAGATTAATTTAATTATATATTTAAAATTAAAAAAAACGCAGAATCGTTATTTGGATTTCGCTATAAACGCGGTTTTCGTTTGACAAGCCGAAACACTCACTATTTAATTTGACATAGGAAAAACTCGTTAACATACTAATCTACATATGAATGGCCAAATGCAAAAACAATAAAAAAAATTCTTCCGAAAACATTTAATGGTAATAAACCGTTTGATGGTAAATCCATTAAACCTTACTGACTGACGTTTAGTTTTTTATCACAGTTTGAATGTCTGGGCATCTATGTGCCTTCATGGATATTGTACAGATTAATGGGAGTGAGCAAGATAAAGCGAAATGTAATAGAAATTGGAACAGTTCTTAATCCGACAGACGAATTCCTTTAATATAATATCTAGTTGAGATATTGTCCGAATATCAGAAATATTAAAAAATACATCGAAATTCGTCCTACTGGTTTAAAATGTATTTAAAGGGTTTTAAAATATCGGCGAGGATTTTAGAGATGTCACAAGAGGAGGGGGGAAGTGAAAAACTGAGGACAAATGAAATGATGCACCGCCGAAATATCGAATCGCCGAAAATGTGATAATAAAATAAGTAAGCTAATCTCAGGGATAATGATCATCAATCAGATAATTGTCATCCTGAGTAATCAATTTTAAAGGTATGTCCCGACTCATGCGCTTTCGTCATCGTCTTGCGTCGTCACTTTCAATTTCATATTTCATCTAGCGCATGTATTATTGAATTCCCTTGAGGTGACATGATACCTGAAAACGACCATATTGAAGAATTCTATTTTTTTTTTTTTTTTAATGTAAGCATTAATTTAAAGAAATTTTCAAGCAAATATCTCGATAAAGAACCTATTTACAATTTAGACTCTAAAAAGTAGCTCATTGCCTTAGACATAATGGCTATAAACTGATTTCGAAAACTTTCAGGCGCGATTACTCCTACAATGTAAGCGGTGAGTGTGTTTTATTTTATTTCTTTATATTGACTGGTTAATTCTCTAGCGTCGCTCTTAGCCACATTTTTTATTTAGGCCCTAAATTTATTACAATTAATTAAAACGCTAGAGCGCTCTGAGGGTTACGCTAATTGTGATTTACCATTAACACCCTTATATCACCACTGCGCAAAGATAGTTATTTTGTGCTAGCGCTGCGACAGAAAGTTTAGTATACGCCTGGTTACCGGCGCCAGCAGACGTGGAATCTCTGCCTGAAGCATCGTCAACTCTGGAGTGTTATTGGTCAAACCCTACAAAATTGATCCCGCCTATTTCTTCGCGTGTCCGCCCATTCCGGATATTTTTCTGAGGTCTCATGTCGCCTTACGACGCATACGTCTACACTTACATATGTGCTTTCGTCTATTCAATTATGATCACTGACAGTATCCTGGTGGAGATTACGATGGACGAGTGTGAAGTTGTAGCAATCAGTGCAGTATATTTTTAGTGTTAAAAAGTGCAAAAAAAAAAACACCGTAAGCTTTTTATATTGTTTTTGAGCATTTTCGATTCAAAATTGTAGGTTTGGCCCAGGGCAGTCAAAGCGTCGTCCCTTTTTGTTTTTTTGTTATAATCTATATGATTCTTATCATATAAGACAATTTTGACAATATTCTATAAATCGCAAAGTTTTTTCTTCATCCCGCCATGTTGTGTAGCAAGGTACACGGAGTGGCGCATGTCTATCCACAGGTTGCCGGATCGGGGTGCGCTGAGGCATGCGCCGTCGTTCAACTACTTTTGACGCATGCGCTGTTGCATGCGCTATGTTATTACGCGCATGCGTCAGAGTAAATCCCCAATTATATTAGGGCCACGCCGCGTGTTGCAACGCGTGGGATTGAATTCGGTTTCTTATATTTAGTATGAAAATGATTATATTAGACATGACCTGCGTGTCGCCGCGCGAGCTGACGCCACGCAGATCACTCGATTTCGATCGGCGTGGGATCGATGGTGGGAGAAGCCACGCGTTGGCTCGCTTCTCGCTAGCATAATCAGCCGTGGGCACTCCAATTTGCGTGCGTTGCCGAGCAAGTAAGCAGACGCATACTTATGTAATACGTATTTCAGTGCGCATACCTACGTATTTTTTTAAATATAATTTTCAATAAAAGGATGTATCGCTGCCTTAGTATAATAGTGACTCAACTCCAAAAACACGATTGTTCACAACGGCCAAAAAACGTTTTGCAAATCACTGGCGCCACCTTAAAATGCTTATAACTTTTGTTGTATAAAAGATCATGACTTAAGTTTTTTTCAGTACATGAGAGATTAATGGTATAATTGAATACTTTTGTAATTTTTAAAAACTTATTTTTCATTTCATAGAAAAAAGGGTTTGTTCTAATTTAGGTCACTTTAATTCTGAAATATTTTTATAAGCTGGCGACTCAAACCTTATAGTGCCATTATTTTTCTGAAATATTATCAATATTAATTGACCTAATGCGAATTCAGTCCGTTTAATTTTAGAATAGTGGAAAAAAATATGACATAAAACAATTTGGGTCTTTCTTCTGGAATATTTTTAAATAATTTAGTTACAAATGAGTCAGTTTAGAATATTATCATGCTTTATTATCAATTTCCACACATCACAATCCGTATGAAATCACCAAGGTGAAATAATAAATGTTATTTAGGAAATAATAAATGGTATGTATACAGAGAAAGAGGTAAAAAGTTCGATTTAACTTTATTAACAATAGCAAATTTGAAAAAGCACTACGTTGATATAATACAAATAAAATAGGTGAACAATAAAGTAACAAAAGAAAAGATTGTATATGGTTATCGACTACTCAATAACCACAATCAAACCATCTTAACTAACTTAACCATAGAAACAACTAACTTAACCATAGGAGCAAAAGTTATTCAGTCTTTAAAAAATACTAAATAAACTTTTGTACTATTCTTAAAATATTAATTCCTGGCTTTTTAAGGTTAATATTACCACCTACATTCATTTTACCAATAAAACTACCTATATCAAATAATGAGATCTACAAATATAAAATGTTTAGCGCCTTCTCCATTTATCTTTTAATTGGTAAGGTATCTCAATAATCGTTAAAAATTATAGCACTTTATGAATATAATGTTTGTTTGTTTTCATATATATTTTGTCTATCTCTTAATTTATCTTTTCGACACAATTCTTTTTCTTTTATATGCGTTTCATACTTATTTTTCAGTTTCTCTTTTTCCTCTTGACTGTAATTAACATACTGTGAGCATAGATCGCACTGATCCTTTTTAGGCTTTTGAAATGAAATGTTAAATTTTGCATAAAAACTTCATTAAATTTGTGATATTTTCCAGCTGGTCTATTTCTTTCTTTCTGATTTTTTTCGAAATCCCTATAAATACTGGCTAATGTTCTTGATCCCTCAATGTACTCTTTTGATGTAGATGATCTGACATAATGTGCTTCAACGCGAGGTATGGTATTTATATGATCAATCATATCTTGGATTATTTCTTTGTCTGTTTTTTTATATTGCTCATGCTTTCCTCTGAAATCTTTCTGAACGAAACCACTTAAATCTGTTTTATCCTTGACTGTTCTTATGATTCCATCTGTTATATCCAGAGTATTTATGAAAAAGATTTTGCATAGTCTTTCTTCTTATGTTCAATATGAAAAAAGAATGCTTGGTTTGAATTTCTTGGTTTTTCCACGTTTGAGTATTTGTATTTGGGAACCACTTGAACAAGACAAGAGGCAATAAATGGACGTTGTAGGTTGATGTTACCCAAACCCCAAAATGTCTCAAATAACTGCAATCTTTCTGCGGCTACAATTTTGTCATTGCATTTGAGTCTGCATTTACTAAAACAGGGAGGCTTGACTTCACGAGCTAGAATTTCTTTATTTGAACTTACGTACGCTTGTCCCAAGTTTCTTTTTAGTGTAGCTGAGTTTTGTTTCATGTGCTGCTGTTGAGATATGCTGTTCCATGCCATTTTCTCCATTCTCCTCTACATTTGACGTTGCTGTTGAAGCGGGAAATCTTGACACCATGGAATCATTGCTTTCTTGATCTTCATGCATATCAGACTTGACGCTATCTGTCGAGGAGTTGCTATTGGACGATGACAAACTGCTAGTCGACAATGACGAACTGCTATTAGAATCACTGGATGAAGATCTTCTGTTTGACTTAGGCTGCATCATCTGACTGTTATTGCCACAAAGTGTGTATGTCGGATCATTGTCACTTAAATCCGCATCGCTCTCATCTGAATCGATGTGTGTGATCTCATAGTTTTTCCTTGACATATTTCGTGGTATTGATGCTGATGTGGATAGTATATCGATATCGAATTGAAACGCTGTTTCTGACACATCCTGAACATAATAATTAATTAAATAAGTAACTAAAACTAGACATGCTATTATAATCAAGTATTAAAACAAATAAAAAAATTAATCAATACCTTATAAGTAGCACAGATATGACTTATGTCGCTACGAGTATCAGGAAAGCACTGATTTTCATATTGGTTCAATTGAACATTCTTTAAAGTTGTTAACACCGCTGGATAGTTTTGAGAAGATCGTATTTACTCCTGTAAATTAAATATTGTACAAATAAAGTGAATATCTCAATGGCAATAAATTGATTAAAAAATATTTTCATTAAGTACCTCGATATTTACTTGCAGGCAAGCCTTATTTGGAGCTGGGATGTTGAAAAACTCAGTGGATGGTATTGGCACAATATTTCCTTGCTTTTTTTGTGGAGACTGCACAGTCGTGTCTGATATCTCCTTTAAAATAAGTTGTCATTAACACAACATAATAACTTTAGATAGAATTAAAGATATAATTAAGTATCACGAACCCAGTTTTCTTCTTCGTTATTTTCCAGCCAATCTTCATTTTGACACCAGTAAAACTTTCAGTTTTTCTTACTTCTTGACAAGGACACTAAAATAGGCCAACACTGTTAATTAAATATAGTTAATCAAGTTTTACGTTCGTTAAGTTTGTCAATAAAATTTACTAACATTTGAGAAGTTAACAAATTATTATTGTAAAATAGAGTAGTAGGCACTTAATTTTATGGGGTCCAAAAATATCACATATTAACTAATGTAAGTAGAATAATATTACGTAAACCTGATTTTCCTTGTCATAATTGGTTTTTCCGGCATCTAAATTCTCAAAAAGTTTTTTTATGCGGGCATTCTTGATTCTTGACATTTTATTCTTCTTCTATGTTTTGTTGCCTAAAATAACCAAAAATATTAGCCAAAAAATATTCGCAGTAACAAAGGCGAGGGGAAAAGTAGTCCAATATAAACAATTATAACTTGTGGACACCCATTTGCAACTAATAAATCACCATGTTTTTCAGTATGAAATGGACTTAATTCATGAGAATACCTTCTAAATTTGTATAACAGGGTACATAAAAGAGACTAATAATAAAATAGGTCTATGAATAATTCAAAATTTATAAATTGAACATAAATATAAACAGACCTAAAGAATAATAGGACAATAACATATTACAGTTTATTTTTGATAAAGAGACACAATTAGGGTTAAGTCTTCGATATTTATAATAAATGTTGTGTAATAAAGACACACTATAAGTTAAGTCATAAAATTTCCAAGCATTTTTGTAATAGAAAGACCTAAACCAGAAGAAGGTTTTTATTTCACAAAAAAATAATCTTAACTCACCTTAAGATTTGGTAATAGACAGGCTTAACTCGAAATGCGCCAACGTTTGACGTGACCACGCTCGCTCTTTGCCGACACAAAACCGAATCAGTCCTTGTTACACTAACGTGACATCCAAAATCAACCAGTGGGAAAGAGACCGAATCATCGTATTTTCTCTCTCTTTCATCGTACAACTATTTTACACAGACCAATCGATAGAGGATGCTTTAAGGAGTATATCTATCACTTAAACTGTGAAACGACCGATTTAGAGTTAGGTCCCTATTTTACTAAGGCAGCGGTATGTAGTCGAATTGCGTTTTTGTCAATCTGAAATATTGGTGAAATCTAGTTTCGTTGCTTTCTAGTTTATTTTTATTATTTATTTATTTAAGAATTAATTACTATAAAACATTGATTAGCTTACAAAAATAACAGGAACCGAATGGCAAAACCTTAACCTTTTGCTTATTTGTTTCTGTCACCCAACTGGGACTAGCCCGTTCTAGGGTGGACAAGATATTTACCAATAAATGCTATCAAGTTCGAGTTCCTCTTACTGTTTTATTGGATGCACCCAATATTTCCTCTTCTTTCTTTTCTTTACCTAGGCAATATTTTCCTTAGCATCCGTATCTGAGTCGGACGAGAATATTGTAGACAAGTGCGGACGATGACGGCCACCACTGAACTGACACGAAAATTCGTCAGCGACACGACACTGTAGTATAATCACCTGCCCGTTGCGTGGGACAGCGTTGCAACACGCGGCGTGGCCCTAATATAATTGCGGCTTTAAGCGCAAGATGAAACAAAAGCGCACGAGTGGGGACATACTTTAAGGGATGCATTACATACTTTAAGGGACGCTTCGGACCATTTCCAAATAGAAGTCAGACTGTCTGTCTCTGTATGTGTGTATTCCTCCACGATAGTGTCCAAATGCTTAGTACGATTGGTCTCAATTTGGCATGCAGTCATCATTTAGTCATAGCAAGAGTTGAAAGGGTTGTGGTTGAAATAGGTAAACGGGGTGGGGGGGGGGGGGGGGGAGGTGCACTAGTCATATTTTAATCTAGAAATATTGGACTTAGAGACTTGAAAATTGGTATACAGGTGACTTGTTGGGCCGAAATCATATTGTGAAACATTAGCTGGTATATCTCGTATACAAGCTAGACTAATAATATTTCCGCTATACATCTAACGAACCTCGCCGCTGGATGTATGTTGTGGAGCACAGCCGGGCTCTTCCGCCGGCCGAAGGACGGCATTTGTGTATTTTAACTTGAAAAATTATTATTCAAATAGTCCTTGGCTACTTACCTGAAAAGTCTTTGGGTGACTCAACCATTTTTGCAATTCTTAAGGTTGAGTTGTTTTTTATGCGATATAAAAAAGTCGTCTCACAGTGCCATCGAAACGGACTGTCAAGTCCAGACTTGGATTGTTGCGAGTGCAGTAAAATCGAAACTGGAATTACAATTTGAAATACTGAATATAAATTATATTAATAACAGATGTCAAGTTCCTGAATGCGAATCGCTAAACACTACTCATTGGATCACGTGGGCAGTTCCTTCAGATTCGAGTGGTATTGAAAAATGTTCACGCTATAGTACAAACTTCGCTAATAGTAGCAATATAGAGGAACTCGATCCACTACTTTGCACCAAAAACCGGTTCAAGAGGAATTCTACTATACCTTGTAAAGACTATGTCTATGGAGAGGAATCTTCAATTGTGAAAGAGGTTTGAAGTATTTTTTCGTTAAGCTAAATGTATTACGAGATTTTGTAATAGATACAGATAACTTTTAGAGTAAAACATTTACTTTTACCCACAGTTCAACCTTGGCTGCCAAGAATGGAAGAGGACCCTTGTAGGCTCAATCCACAATACTGGTTTCTTCGTTTCCATCGCCCTCACTGGCTTGTTCTCAGATCGACTTGGCCGGAAGACATGTCTTGTTGCTACATCAATACTTAACGGAATTATGGGTTTAATCAGATCATTCTCTGTAAACTACGAAATGTTCATTATTTTCGAGTTTTTAGAGGCCGCTTTAGGAGGTGGATTATATTCGAGTGCTTTCGTTTTGTGTAAGTATGTTTTCAAGTTCCACTCTAATTGATAAATGGCATCATACAATTTCAATTCTAATATTGGTAGTTAATCATGCACATACATTATTTGAAGTCAACTGAATAGGCGTTTAAACTTAACTCGCCACTGGGACAGGCTATCAAAAACCGCAATGGATATTAAAATAGGTTTATGTTATTATAACATCGTTAGATAACCTGATATAATAAAACTACAAATTATTGCGAGAATGAATGCCGTGATATAAGAAAATATTCCCAATCGAAATATCGCCAGAGTTATCAAATAAAATGAAAAAATGCTTTGCTTGTATATATCTACGTCATTGAGCGAAATTTTCGTAATCTTTTTTTCGTACGATAAACGGTTTTATTTTACTATATATTCGCTTTCTCTCTCTTTCTACATAGATTACAACGTATTTCAGATAGCTGACCGATAATAATATAAACTAATATCTGCTTATAATATCTGATAATGCTATAAACTTCAATCTGTTTCAGTGATTGAAATCGTATCGCCAAAGAATCGTGTGATGGTAAACTGCATAATAAACGTAGCATTCGCTATTGGCTTAGTTATCCTGCCGCTTTTGGCTTGGGTGATTCAAGATTGGAGAATAACGCTTAGAGTTATTTACAGCCCAGCGATATTTTTAATTGTGTATTATGTTTTATTAGACGAGAGTATTCGATGGCTTTTAGTGAGAGGACGCCATAAAGAAGCCATCAAAATCATAAATAAAATATCGAAAAGGAATGACGCCGTTATATCAAATGAATTAATTGTGGAGTTAGAGAAAAAGGAAAGAGAGAAAGAGGACAAAATTAAAGAAGTAAGGGTAGAGAGATCGGTGAATCAAACAAAAAAAGAAAAGTCGGTGTTTATGCAGGTGATATGCTCGAGGATGATAATGAATTGGGTGGTATGCTGCTCTTTGTTATGGATCACGATCACGTTCACATACTATGGCCTCACAATTAACGCAGTTTCTATATCTGGAAATAAGTACCTGAATTTTATGTATGTGAGTTTAGTTGAGATACCGGCAAATATTTCTGCGATGTTCATGGTCGACCGTTTTGGGAGGAGGAAAACACTCTTTTTTGCTTTTATATCTACTGGATTATGTTGTGTTTCATTGGCCTTTATTCCAGATCGTGAGTTACATTCTGTTATTTCTAATGTTTCAGTAAGTATATAGTAATTCTATTTTTTCATTTTTCAGATCTTTTCGTTTTATCTTTGATTTTATACCTGGCTGGAAAATTCGCCATTAGCATCACATATTTGACAATATATACATACGTTTCGGAATTATTTCCCACTTTACTGAGACAATCATTGCTGGGTATTTGTTCTACCGTTGGAAATATAGGGACTTTGCTAGCACCACAGGTGCCATTAATGGTCAGTGTAGTATTAATATAACATAAAATTTGATAATAATTATTAAATAAAAGGTTTCATAATATTTTATCCTCAGGGTTATTACATGGAATCTCTACCGTCTATACTATTTGGACTTATGGCGTTATTATCTGGAGTAATCATATATTTTATGCCAGAAACTACAAATAAGAATTTGCCAGATACCATAGAAGAGGCTGAAGACATTTCTCGTTATTCTTAATAAGAATGTACTAATTTCAACGATGTCGAATAAAAATTAAGACCTTTGTTTAACCGACTTCAAAAAAAGGAGGTTATCAATGCAGTTGTATTTTTTTAAATGTTTGTTACCTCAGAACCAGATCTGGGTTGACTGCGATATAAAAAAAGCCTCTACACCCAGAATAAGTATCGAGTTGACAGTGAATAAAATTAACACCAAATTAATTAATTTACTTGGGTAATAATATTTTAGTCCTACCCGCAAATTACACAGCTATTTTCCGCCGCATCTGATACTATCATGGCTGGCTAAATCATGTACATACACGTTGCTCCTTATTTAAGTGTTTCGTTTCTATTTTAAATAGTTCAACATTTAAAATACATATACAATATTTAAATAGTTCTGTGATACATCCCTGTATTTTTCTTTAAACTCTTTAGGGACTATTAGTTTTAAAAAACGGATTTGCAGTGTATAAATTTAGTCTATATACGACTTATACGTGCGACCATAGCTAGTTAGTCCGTATGATATAATAGAGACCACAAGAGCGTGATAAGCTTAGTAAAGTATGGTATAGGGTCCTATTTTTATTATATAAAATTTTGCTAGGATTGATATTAATTTCTCACATATCGAATCTATGTGAGGTCCCCAGTTCAGATTATTGTCGATTAGTAGTCCGAGATACTTTTGCGTATTATCTACCTCTATGAATCCTCAGCGGCATCTGGCCCTATAGGTAGGTCGTGCAAGCAGCCGTGATCGTGGGCGACACGTTTCAGTTTCTGGCATGATTTATTATGTGCAGAGTGAATATGCATCAATTTTGTTTTTTGCGAGTTAGGAACAAGGTCGGAGTCGTGCGACCATTCTCATAGAGAGTTCAGATCCTCATGTATTTTGCTGAGTGCAGTACTTACATTTGTTTTGACGATTATCAGACAAACATCATCTGCAAACTAATAGATAGAGCTATTTTTTATACAGTCAACGGTATCATTGACATAGGTTAGAAAGTGTAGTGGGCCTAATACTGATCCTTGGGCGATACCTTGGTTTACAATCACCTTGTCACTGTATATGTTACAGATTTTGACAGAGTTAGATCGATTTCTCAGATAATTTTTGCACCATTCCAGCAAAGGTCTTTTTATGCCATTAGTGTCAAGCTTCTCTATCAGTTCGGAGTGATTTGGCATGTCGAAGGCTTTCGAGTAGTCTATAAACAGGGCCAATACATGTTTTTTTTTCATCTATGTGTCTATTTATTTCGTATGTAAATTTAGTTAGCAAGAGAGTCGTGTTTCTATTTGGCTGAAAACCATATTGATTGTCTGTCAGGATGTTGTTTTTTCTGTAGAATTAATGAATTTGTTCGCTGACGGACTTTTCTATTAATTTATTGACAGTGGGTAATAGTGTAATTTGTCTATAATTATTGTGATCGTCGTGCTTTCCGCTCTTAAAAATAGGTCGTACTCATCCTTGTTTTAGCTCGTCTGGATATACACCCGTGGAAATGCTTTGTTGATAAAGTTTGTGGTAGCAATTGCTATTTTATCACTCAAATTTTTATTCCTATAGCCTGTATCCCATCCATCCATGCAGATTCTTTGATGTAAAGATTATCAATTTCTTTTTTTATCATTTTGTCTGTGGTGACATTTTAAAAACGAATGCCTACATCTGCTAAAATTATTTTTTTATATATATTTCATTCACTTATTTTTAGAGTTTGGAAGAACTTTTTTAGCATTTGCATCAAATTCGTGGGCAAAAAGATTAGCTATTACTTTTTCATTGGTAGTTTTTGAGCTAAATGCATTCATAATTACTTCGTCTGTTGATCGGATTACTCTTCCACTAATTTTATTTAAAAGTTGCCAGAGTTTTCTAGTATTACTGTTTTTATTTATGTCCTCTTTGTAATATTTGTTACTATTATATTTTATTATTTTGTTTCTTTTATTTCGTGCTGTATTGTATTCCAGTCTAAAAACTTGATTAATATTGCCTTCACGCCATTTTTTAAATAGTTTTTCTCTGTTCAAACACATTTGGTTTATCTTTTTGTTTATCCAGAATTCGCAGTTTCTTTTGTTATTATTAGTTTTTATTGTGTAATTATAAATTAGTTGAAGATCGTCCATTTCATTGGTTTTAGTCCATTCGATTTTTGACAACTCACTATTCAGATTTTTTTATTAGTCTTAGTAATAAATTTAGGAATAATCTGTATACACTCTCCACCAGTACATGTTATTGCTGTCATTCGGTGATCTGCCAGTACCATATCCACCGCGCCTGCGAACGTTCTAACGAGTGGGCACGCCGAAATATGTGATAGATACATGATTTAGCTATTTTTCGGTTTTTTGTTTCAATTCTCTTGTAATCAGAGACCCCACTCGTCAGGCCGCACGCATGCAACATATCAAGATAATGAACCCGCAATGTAGTCGGTACCTTTAGGTGGATGTTCATGTCTCCAATTATAAACAAATTACCAGAAAGCGGTAGTTCATTTATCAATTATTGAAGCTCCTCTACAAACTTTTATTTATTTGTGATCGGTGGCTTATACAATGCACACAGTTAGCACAATTTTATTAGGTATTGGTGCCTATTAAATTTTCGGATGTACTGTTTTATTGAATTTAAATGAGTTGCTGATATACATGGTTATACCACCTCCCCTTTTTTCCTACGTAAATCTGAGTGTATTGTATAGCCAGGCAAAAGGTACATATTAGCTAGGTTTGACGGTATTTACGCTTCATAATCACCCTCCTATACCCCAGACCTTGCCCCATCTGACTACTTGCTGTGAGTTTAAGAACCATTTGGGACATAAACGGATGAAGACAAATGCTGTATATGAGATATTCAAAACAACATTTAAAAATGTGGCTTCAGCCGGACAATGCAACTGTGTACCAAATTTCAAGTCTTTCAGTTCAATTTTTCGAGATTAAGAAATATAAATCTTGGATAATTATTAGTATATCTGCTATTCATCATTATTATTCATTTTAAAACTAATATCTTGTTTGCTCCCACTTGGCACGTACCATTTCAGCCATGCGTGTCGGCGCACTTGCAATTAGTTTCTTAGAGAATTCTTCAGGTATTTTTGCCCTTATTTAATCTAGCCCTTCCCACACAACTTTCTTATTTGTTGGGCGCCTTTCTGGTTTTTTATTGTTCAAATATTCCCAAAAGAGCTCAAATAAATTATGATCGGGACTCTGGGCAGGCTAATTGAACAAACCAAGAACACCAGCACGTTTTTCGTGCTCTAATTTTTTTAAATCATTTTTGCTTTGTCCTTGGAGCTGTTGTCGCTGTAGGATAATGTCATTCCCAATCCAGCGGCGTCCAAGTGGAAAGGATATTGTCTTTATATTTACATGTAACCTTCTGTATTCAGCCTCTCTACAATTCTGACCAAGGATTCGACCCCATTCGCCGAGAAACACCCCGAAATCATTATAGCACCTCCCTTGGCTTAACTGTTGCACCCAAACACGGATGTTCATATTATTCTCTGGGTCTGCCCAACGCCCAACGAAACAGTCTGCAACCGAATTAGGGGCGATTAGTTCCGAAAATGTTGACATTGGGCGCTTCTGTCCGGGACCCTTTTCCACTGCTTTATGGTATAAGATTAATATGCTTGGGCAAAATGTCATGGTCTTTGATGATTATTCTTTCGAAGTACCTAATGGTTTCCGCTTGGCCATACACTTTTGAAAATTATTTTTCAACACGACTCTTCGAACCGCCGATGGGGTCAACGTAACGCTGCAAGACTCATTATGATCCTGGGTCAGGATTGGTCAGGCTTGAATTCTTTTTTGACCTCAAAGATGAGACCACTAAATAGTGCTCAGATGTTGTCAATCTATTTAGGCCTTCTTTTCCTCGGACGATCCTTGATCCAGTTTCTTTGATTTTTTTTGTTTGCATAATGGAATCCACCGAATGACTGCCCAGAAAGTTGTTCGATTTTTCGCAGTGAATGTCCTACTTTGTGGTGAATAATGATGTTTTGTTGATCCATTACATTAATTTTATAAAATATAATAAGAGAGTTCACAGGTCAACAGCACTATAGACACTTTGCAAAGAAAGGATCGAACGACGGTATTTCGAATTATATATTTTTTAGGTAATTCGGTGATATCGGTAATGCAGTGATAATTTGTTTGAAATGGTTCTATATATTACCCCGCGAGACCGCGGCGTTTGTGATTAGGCTCGTTGTATTCGTCCTTTTTCACTCGAATGCAACGAGCCTATTAACAAACGCCGCGGTCTTGCAGGGTAAATATATAGAACCATTTCAAACAAATTATCACTCTATTACCGATACCACTGAATTAACAACCTTTACCCTATTCACGGATGGAATTAAAAACTATTTAACAACAACCGCCTTGATAAGTGTTCAAGATTCGACTACTCAATAATAGACAAAATTAAAACCGACTCCATTTTTTTTATAAGTGTAGCAGCCATGTCATGCCATGAAACTTAGAACGGGCTATCATAATTGAATGCGTGTACATAATTTCCTGTCTGTGGTGTTGACGGTTAAGGAGTGGCCTCGTTGGTAGCCAACCCTGGGTGCCGCAGTCATGTCTTGGTGAAACTTAGAAGTAATTGAATGCATATACAAAATTTAGTGTCTGTGCCCCGTTTCTGTGACCGTTGAGGAGCCCCTCGTCGTGAGCTAACCCTGGGTGCAGCAGCCATGTCATGATGATTCTGAGAATGGGCTGTCATAACTGATTGAGTATACAAAAATTGTGTCTGTGCTGTTGACCGTTGAAGAGTCACCTTGTCGGGAGCCAACCCTGGATGTAGAACCAGGTCATACTTACCATAAATAATGCATTTTCATCGGAACTGAACCAACATGTAAATTTTCAACTTCATATAATATTTAAGGAGTTTCCTTGATTCCTCATAGATACCATCATCAGAACAGGATTTTGATTCCTAGTAGATTTTGAAAATTGGAACCAATCTGGAAGTATATCCTATCAAATAAAATAAGAATTTTTCAAATCGACTCACAAACGACGTAGTTCTGACGCAATAAACTTATAAAATAAAAAAGTACAACTGAATTGATAACCTCCTCCTTTTTCAGAAGTCGGTTAAAAATAAAAGGAGTATTGATTACAAAACCTTTTTTAGGTAAGACTAGAACGGCATTTTGAGACAATTGAATCATTGTCCACTCTTTTAATTGTTTTCTAACCCACAAAGTTGTAGAAATGTCAAATATTTTTTATGACTCCGCCAATGAGTGAACAATCTCAACAAGAAAAACGTAATTAGTGCACAAAAATATAAATACGTATACAAAAATACGACTCCGCGTTTATTACGCTAAAGTAAACGTTATTTCGCTAAATAAAGTAAACTACTTAAGCCCTCATTAATTTACGAAAGCTATATTTTTAAGATACCTCTTAATTAAAATATGTAAGATAATAAACAAATCAACTAATATTTCTTGGTGTTCGCGGCAACGGGCAGGCTCTTAACATCAAATCGCAATCAGCCGCTAGGGAGGACAAAACGATTATATCATTACGACACACTTCTAAATCGGTTCAAGCGTTTAGAAGTTATGGTGGAATAAAGAAACGGAAATCATACATAGATGAATTATAAACACATAACAGTTGTTTTTTGGGCAGTCGTTTAAAAAGTACAAAATCAAGAGAGCTGCTATCACACAGCGCGCGAAACCAAGATTGCTGTGTCATTCTAAATTATCTCAAATGGCCGTCGGCTAACAGCCACAACTGTATTTTTCCTGGAAAAGCATAGACAAATTCCGCTGACCGACATTGTTTTCTCGTCGCCCTTCCCCCATTTTACTTTACCTATTGATTAGCAGGAAAATATATTTTTAAATTTATCTGGCATTGACCGCCTGGCTCCGCTGGCTAAACAGACTGCTGAGGTGTAGCCTGTACTTTTACACAAGTGTTGATAATATTGATACAATAATGGACATGTCGACTGATATCGTTACATTCAAGTGCATTCAAGCTGTAGAGTTCAGGATCTAGGAGATATACTTCTGGAAAATGTTGAATATGAGAGGGTTTACATTATGTAGGTAAGTGTATCTATCTCTTTATTAGAAGTTTATTATAATTACGACAAATTACCCAATCTACTTATGTAATTTAAAGTTTTAGCGATGTGAACATTGTTGTTTTCTAATCCATATATGCCTGAAACTATTTTGGAATTTCGATTTCGGTTATTATCAGATATGTGTTTGTTGATAGCTGTCCCTATAACAGTATTGACTATTTTGTGTATATATATATATTTTTGTTTACTAGGTATTTTAGAAGTGTTCGTAAACGAAACAACAGGTAAATATCCTACATTCGTTATAGGCAATTCAAACAAAGATGTTATAATGAGTTTATTTAATATTAATTATTATGTTCACATGCAATCTACTAATCCTAAAAACACGAATAATTGCATAATTTACCCAAAGTTACTACAAAACTATGATACACAGCTTTACTCAACTGAATAATTACTTCTTTTTTTCGGGAGACGATGTGATTTTTGCACGATGCGAACACGACACAACTGGCACTGCTTATTGTTGCAATCAAAAGTGTCAATTCTGCTAAAACTTTGTTGCGAATAGGAGATAAGTACATAGTTCTGTACTCTTGCGATAGATAGCAGTTTTTTTTATTTTACTAAGCTCAGAAAGGATTTCCAATGCTTTTACAAAAGTACAACTTCTTGTTTCGTTTTCGAATCACTGGGCATATATGGGCTAATCTAACTGACATTTTTAACAAAACAAACTATATCGAGTACACAATAGTTTTACCTTTACAGCGTGGCTTTCTCGTACTAATATTCTCTGTCAGTAAACATGTATATTTAAAAATAACGGAATATTACTTATTTATAAATAAATAAGTAATATTCCGTTATTTTTTGCACTTTAATGTACAACAAGTAAAATTTAATGTACAACAAGTAAAGACATTAATGTAAAACCTATAAGAAAAATCCCTGACAAATAGTTTAAACCAGTGGTTTTCAACCGGTAGGTAGCGACTCCCTGGGGGTCGCGAAGAGACCTTCTAAGGGTCAGAAGCTATATAAAAAAATAAATGAAATTTTACAATACCTTCATTTATCTAATATGCCAACAATAACAGCTTCGGAAGAGAAACATAAGTATTATATGTTTTGCTGCTGCTTTTACAAAACTATATGCTGATCTAAGATGGAATCAAACGCAGCTACGCAACAAAATAAAAAACCCGTAAAATTATAAGGTTTTCGCTATTGTTTTCCAAAAACTTTGTTCGATGCCTACAGTTACAGCTGTAGAAGAATCTAAGTGGAGGAGGGGGGGAGGGGGGTCAACAGAACTAACACAGTCTAAGAGGGGGGTCGCCTAAAAGTTATTTTTTTTAACCAAATAGGGGGTCGCGATCTAAACAAGGTAGAAAACAGTGGTTTAAACGACCTGTTTTAAATTAAATTGTTTATTTTTTAGCTAATTAAATAATAATATTTTTAAAATATTACAGAAGAAAATTATCGTTTTGACTAGCTGTAATATTATTTTTAGTGATCTAGAAAAAGGATTTATATAAATATGTTTATAAATGTACCTTATTAGATGCTTACTTAAATATGTGACAAAAATAAATTATTACAAATAGGTATCGATTAAAATAGTTAACCGTTAATAAAAACAACATGTTATCTTCTGTGACACTAACTAGTAATTCTGGTATCTGTTGTTTACCTGTTACATATTATTATTCCTATTTAAATTCATGATATTATTCGACAATTGTAATTTATCTGACATTATTGAAGTGTCAATATTTTTTATCATAGCATTAAGCCAAATTAGGTGACCAATATGAAATTACGTTTATCATTTTTCCTATTTTACTACCCCACCAGTCAGTAATTTTCTGCTGCTATCCAAGTAGGTCGATATATAGGATATTAAACAAAAAAAATGTATGTGATACGTGAGTATGCATTTGTCGTAACAAAATTTTGTGATGTATTTAAATAATATGCTTAATAGTAATATTTAAAAAATCTTTAAAGAACACAGCTCAGGAAATTATCCAATAAATGATAAAATCATTATTTATTGTGAATAATGATAAAATCGCTATTTATTTTCCATTATTGTTTATGTACTTGTATTAATTTTTTTTTTAATTTTATTTTTATTTTTCTTAAAAGCATACAGCATAAAAAAATACGTATAAGCATAATATATATACCAGTAACAAAGCCAATGATGTTTTAAATTATTTGCTATATAAGGATTAAATATGCTCAACAATACAAAATAAATAAAACCAAAAATAATTTTAAAGTAACAGTTAAAATCGCTAGGTGCGAGTGTATGGATGTTAGTGTGTGTTTGTGTGATGGAGAGCGTGTATGTGTGAGTGTGTGTATGTGTGTGTTTGTATATGTGTGTGCGTGTATGTAAGGGTGTGTGGGTGTGTGTATCTTTAGTGCGAATGTGCATGTGAGTGCTTGTGCATGCTAATTCAATCCGATCTGATAATCAGCTTTTCACGTACCTCCTTAACAAAGGATCGACTATTCTGATGGTTAAATATGTCAATATCGTTAAAGCATACATTGTATGCATGCATAACGCGCGGCAATAACGAATTGGAACCATAGTTAGTGTTGAACCTTGGTACGTAAAAAGTTGAGTGAGCACGTGCGAGTCGGGAAGGCGCTCGTATGCTCACCCTACTCAGGAGGTATGAACTGTCCAACCCAGTATGAACAATTTTATGTAGAAACGACATATCTGATACTACTCGCCGGTCCTCTAATGTCTCTAAACCGTAGCGTTGCAGACCTTCAGCGTACGACAAGCCGTTGGGCCGTTAACAAAACACTAATATATACAGGCTGAGTTTAAATTAGCCGGCATCCTTCAAGAGAATGAATCAGTACAAGCAACTAAACAACTTCTAATACAACTTTAAAAAAAAGGAAAAATATATATATATACAAATATTATTTTTTACATTTAAAGAACTTGACTGTTAAATAAAAGTTTGACGCGTTTGAGCGCGATGCATGATCTAACGGTAGGTAAAATATCGCTAATAAACAATATTAGCCGTATTTTACCTACCGCTAGATGGCGCAACGTGCTTAGCGCTTTTTATACTATTTTTCAAAAGTACCTATACATTTTTGTTATTTTTCCACATTTTTACCAAAATTTGCTTATTTGCTCGTATTGATTCGCCTACTTCAAGGATGCCGGTTGATTAAAACTCACTTTAATAAATATTTAAAATAGTAAATCTATAATTATATACTTTATTTGAAATATCTATGTTGGATATTTGCAATCAACATTAAAATAAGACTATTCGACTCACATATATTTGGAAAAGCTTTCATACAAAACGGTCTGGCGAAAAATACAAGTTTGTCGCACCTATCAATACACCTGTCTATATTATGTAAGTCTTGAAACATTGGATCTAGAATTTACACAGGATCTAGGTTAAACTTACATTAATTCTTCCTTAGCATCACTGAAGTATACATTACATTCCCTTAATCTCATTATGTTTTGACATGAATTTCGTTTCTTTATCAAAATTGTTTTGGGTCTTACTTGTAGAAATAAAAAATCCTATGGTCATTTTTATGAACATTAAGTCAACACCGTTGACGGTTTTGCAGTGCTTTAACTCGCTGTTTTGTTGAGTAAAATTGGTGGGACGGTCTCGTCCCACAAATTTTACTCAGCAAGATTCGTTGTGAAATATGTTATAATTTTATAAATATGTTTTCGATGAATAATATTTTGCTATTTATAGATGCAAAGTTTATTTTTCAATATATAAAAAATATTCTTCTTTTTCGATAGTGAGAATCTGATCGTATGTCTTTTATCAAAATATTCTGTTATATATTTTCAGTTGTATCTCAATCAATAGTGCAACTCTAGTTCAATTGTGGCAAACCCAATAAAAATACTACACAGTAATTATGGCGAAACAAGAAGATTTACCAAGTAAGATTTCTTAATATTGTATCCCCAGGATTATTACATGGAATCTTTACCATGTATACTATTTGGACTTATGGCGTTATTATCTGGAATAATCTCATATTTTATGCCAGAAACTACCAGTGCGAAGTTACCAGACACCATAGAAGAAGCTGAAAGAATATCTGGGAAATCTTAATAATAATATATTGAGTGTATGCATAAATAATTCAGTTATTTTCTGATTTTTCGAAAGTTATTCTACAAATAAAACGCTTCATTGTTAATCATCACTTCGACTGTTAGTCAGAGTGAGAGCTAATGGGCCCATGATGGGAGCTAATGGGAGCTAATGGGCCCGTGGAGCTAATGGGCCCATGATGAGGTGGCCACGATGACCCATGTGTTCAGGGTCGGTCACACTCACGGGTCAACACCCATCCGATGGCCTCCACGCATGGGGTGCGAGCCTGGGTAGGACACTAGGTCAACCAGTCTCCCCTGGGAATCAAACCTCTGGCGCTCCTGGACGGTCTGCGCACCGAGCGGCGCAAGCCAATCGACTGTGCTCTCCGACTAACAATCGGGGGAGTCTGGGAACTGTATTGTTTCCTATAGAGCGGGGGTGGTTGTGTACCTTACGGCGACTGCTCTTGAAATGACCATTGGCCATCCGATCCCGATTCAGAGTCGGGCAAAGGACGCCTTGGTCCGCGATAGATTCGGTTCACACCGTTTCACCGCTTCGTAAGGGAGAGGACTGCGCAAGCGACCTCGAACTCGGAACCAATCGAGAGACCGGAGAAATCTGGTCACAATTGGAAGCAAGGGCGCGAGAGTCGGCCCGCAAGGTAACTCTGGCTATCTCGCGGTAAGGCGTTGGCTTCTTGCGGGTTGTGACGTAGCTGGACGTTGGATTTGTTCTGTCCAAAGTCTTCTGCGTTCACTGCAGGGCGATAGAACGAGAAAATCGTTAAAACGTCCTGTGGTGACGGGCTCGCCCGTTGTAGTTGACACCGCAATTTGTTAGTCAGAGTGCACAATCGATTGGCTTATGCCGCACGGTGCGCAGACCGTCCAGGAGCGTCAGAAGGTTGACTCCTAGGGGAAACTAGCCCTAAGACCAGAGTCTTGCCCGGGCTCGTACTTCATGCGTGGATGCCGCCGGATGGTTGTTAACCCGTGAGTGTGACCAACCCTGGATAAAATGGGTCTTCGTGGCCAACTCAGCAAAGGCCCATTAGCTTCCAAACTAGGGAGACTGAGGTACTGTCAATCTTCATCTGTGGGTGGGCGGTAAACGGCTGTTGTTAGTTTACAGATTATAACGGTGGTGGGGCGGCGGGTTGGGCGCGCGAAGTAACAGCAGCAGTTTACCGCCTACCCGCAGGTCACGAATGACAGTACTTTAGTCTATACTGGACAACTGTGGTTTCAACATAGCCGAAACATCGGGCGCTACAGACTTCACGCGGTAAATTCGTTTTTATCCTATTTATAAGGTTCAGCTGCTATGTTTTACATATCAAAAACAGATCTAATAATTTAAATCACATCTCATCACGGTCCTTATAAGTAGGTACCTCGATTTCGTTTAGAGGTAAATGATGGGGATCACTTTCCAAAGGAGCTCTCTTTTTTCAGACGTTCGTCGAATAAAACGCGGATTTATTATTTTCAGTGATCGGGGCTATTCGATGTTTGGCCGTGTCGATTTGAATACGGATAATGATCGTTATAAATCGGACCACTTTATCTATATTCTTTGGAAAATCCACATATTAGTTTTATACTGTCTGAGATATGCCCTTCTATCCAGCTACTTAATTTATCTTAAAAAATAAAGTGTGTCAAATAGTTGCTTAGAATGTACCACAACACATAATATATTGCTATGTCGACAGCACCAACAAATATCTAGTTTTTTAGTCTATGGTTTATTAAACGTTGTAATTATCTGCCTCTTGTGAATATCCCAATACAGTCCGGACTTCACACTCTGCGATTTACTTTTATTTCTGAAAAATTGCACATTGATTTTACATGTTTCTTAATACTGTGGAAAATCCACATATTAGTTGTATACTGTCTGAGATATGAACTGCTATCCAGCGACTTAGTTGGTCCTCAAAAATAAATCTGTCAAATATTTGCACAGCGTGTATGTTTGAATATTGCACAGTAACATTAATTATTTAGTTTTTTAATATATGGTTTATTAAACGTTGTAATTTTCTACCTCTTGTGAACCTTAAAATACGGTCTAGATTTCACACTCTGCGATTTCCTTTTGTTTCTGAAAATTAGCACATACATTTTCCATGTGTTTCTCCATCTCATGTCTTAACAGAGGCTCGCTCGCATGTGGCCCCCTCTGATGCCGTTAAAGCCATGTTTTGTTTTACGGGGAGATGTTTCAACATATCGAAAGTCTAATTCGTAATAAAACTTCGTATCACAAATTGCTACTGTTTCTATACTTTTAGTCTAAGTAAGGAATGCCATTTTGAAGTAGCATCGACCCAAAAAAAATACAGACCTATGTTTTTATATAGTTTCGAAAACAAAACGAAAACATGGCTCGGTATATAACTCGGCATTGAGTTGAAGGCTCAAAATCAGATTTTTAATTATCGCAACGTCAGTGAATGATACAGAAAGGACGCTAAAAAACTGTAAAAACGGTGGCTTGCAGTAGCAGTGTGCCTTATTCTAAGACGGCACAATGACTTACCGGTGTGAGTCGAAAAAACCTAATTTTTAAGTAAAAAATGCAACATACAAAAAGGCAGGCAAAGCGCTTGCGCCGTCAGTAACTTTCTTCCTTGGGAGAACTACAAGGAAAACTACATGAATAGGCTTTTAGGGCAATTCTGATAAGCTACAACAACTAAAAACTGGACTTGAACTAAGAACTAAACTAGCATTTTCATTATTATTTCCGTATTCAGCAACATTCAAAACCTAAAGATAAACTGTTTTCATCAATGATACAAAAAAAAAGTTAAATTTGGTTGACTGGTGTTTTTTATGTATCCTCAGGCTCATCATTGTCATTTCTTTATTATCTGATTATAAGTCTGATTATATCTGATTCTAAGTTGCTTTTTTTAATTTTAATGACTATGTCTGTTGATCGATTAATTGTGATTTAAATGCATTTTATCGTCAATTGTTCAATTCTTGTTTACCGATAATTAATTTGACGCATTTTTTATACTGTTGTGAAGTTGCTATTTTCGAGTAGAAATTTAAAATTGTAATTATTAGTTTTTAATTATCTTTAAAATTTGAATTCATTAGTTGGCTATTGACCAGTAATATTATTAATATATTTGTCAAATTAGATACCTAGCTAAAATTTCTAAATTGATAAAAATAACAAATCTTCATACTCAACATATGTTCGTAACATAATACAATATGATATGAATAAACTGATTATGAATATGATTAGAAGTGTTGACACGTGATCGATGCAGCAGAATCAGAGGCGAAGGGCGATAACCAGAGAACCAGGTGCGGCGCAGGCGCATACATTGTCAACGGGTTTTTTAGAGAACCGACTTCAATTATTAATTAATAAATATTTATTCAACCAATTATATTGATTTCTACGGATAACGTACCTACAATCTTATAGAATTATAGAATGGTATAGAATGGAATAAATCTTATAGAATGGACAACTGACAAAAGTAGAGAAGAAATGGAATAGGATAAATCGGAAGATACTCACACCGCATAAGTGGCAACAGAAAGACAGAAAAATAGAAAAGCATCCCCGTACGGCGGAAACAACTTTCACAATATTCAGGAAGATGATCTTAATTGCAGATCTTAATTTCACAATGCTCAGGAAGGTGATCTTAATTGCAGTATGTGATTTTGTGAAGTGGATATTTTAAATTTCGTCTAATTTTATGAGTGCTGAACATGGAATCTTGAAATATGTAAACACATTTTATTACATTCTGTAGGTACCTACTGAAAATTAATGATGTGTTGTAACTTGTAAATCGTTTATCTCTCAGTTTATTACTCTCTTATTAAAGTATTTGTTTGTTTGTTGTAAACATATATAATTTTGAATGAAAACTTCTCTGCGTCTCGCTAGTTGCTTTGTGTCCGAGAAGTGGATATAAATTGTTCTAAGTACGAGATTTTTTTTATGCATTGGATTTAATGGCTGCTTTTGTGTGCAAATTCAAAGAAATAAACAACATTTAAAAACAAGTAGCAGCAAAAGCTTTGCAAGCACGAAAACGGATTCCCGTAACTTAGTTTATGGCCACGAGGGGCACCATAAAATACAAACCAATCTACAGCTATATTTGAAACTTTGCATACTTTGAAACCGATGAATTGGAAAATATAATTCTGTTCTCTGTCGCCTTAATTCTCAACATTCACAATTTTAACATTGACTTTAGGTTGTTTAATACTGGTCGAAAATTCTTATGTCCACTTATTTCACCTGCGATAATATATAATACGAATAATAATAAATAAACAATATCAACGACATTTTATCAACCGCTACATAGGGCATCGTGATTATAACTTTTCATAGTAATTAAATATAAATTTTGGTTGGGATTTTTACCCGGTTTGCATAAACCCACTTTACTTGTGAATTTACGCGACCCCCTTTGTGCTGGGTAATTACCCCTTCGATTATCTTCAATGGTTTTCACCTTGGACTGTATTCAAATGGTAATCACTCACCAGCTAGGTTGGTTTTTCTCTCAGGGGTGGTTGTCTCGAACGATTGGTGGATTCCAACCTCACAAGGAAATTAGTTCGGCGAGAGGCTTCCGTGATAGAACCTCACTTTCCTCAGGTCACGCAGGATAAGCTTCCGTCGAAAATAAACACTTTTTATTCGCGAGACTTTCTTTTATTCGGTCACTTATCTTTATTTTTACATTGAGTTCCGAGTACTTATAATTTACTACTAAGTCCCGGTGCTTGGATCGCGGCGCGTTCACGCTGATCCTTTGCCAATTTACAACTGAAGCTTTCGCTCTTTTCTGTCGTCGATCGCCATTACATTTTTTTCTAAGATAGCGACCGCCCTTACCTCTCATTGGTCTAGATCCTTCCAGAAATTTCTAAACACACCCCTATTACTGCGCCGCACACGTTTTGTCCAATAACGAGACAGGGCGCATAACAGATGCAACCCCGTTTGAGAGAGACATCGCGATCATGCTTCCTCGCTTGCACGCTAGAGCGAGAAGCGAATACACTAGTTGTCTCTGTCTTACATTTAAACATTTTATAGACATATTATTTGCTTAATTTAAAAGAAAAGAATCTACCCTAGTACAGGCATTAACCTAGTTGGGTAGTTTTTAAGACATAATTTTCGTACTACTTCCTCTTAAATAAAGCATTATTATTATTATTGTTATTACAGATTCTCGTCGCAAACGCCACCGTTCCCGAGTACATATTGTCTTAAACATAGGTTAGTTTCAGGTCATTAGTAACAAGTTAATATTAATGTTAGATCGTTAATTAGGCTAATTAAGTTGTCTCTCCTAGCGCTTTACTTTACATTAAACGAAATACTATATGCTATGCTTAATTAATTAATCATGCAAGTTTCTTTACATTTTAAACTATATTATTTCTAGGGGGAATTGTGGGATTTGGAGTATGTATGATTTTTTGTAACGTCCACGGTTTTTATTTCGTAGTCTTTTGCCAGTCGCCTCGCCAGGGAATTTATCGTTACCATGTGTTACTAAGGGGTCCTTTTCACGATTTATTTTGAATGGGAACGTTGTCGGTCCCTGGATTCTCGTGTTTCAGGGTCGACCGCTCGTTTATTTTATATTTTATAGCCCCTTTCTGTCCTTTCCTTTGAGTTATCAGCTATTTTTCAAGGAATCTCATATCCTCGGCGTCCGTGACTAATTATGTTTCCTACCCTTTGTAAGAGGGTCTCACTTTTAGGGAAGATTTATCGACCCTGGCGTCCGCTCTTTCGGATATTCTGAACCATTCCCCCCCCCCAATGGGCTCTGAGCCTCATTGGCTCCTGTCTCCATCTATTTGGTTTACCTAATTTACATCTTATTTACATAATCCAGTCTTATTTTTTACTCATTCACCTATGGGATTCTACTTATCTAACTGTCATATTCAATTTTCCTTATTGGTCTAGTGAGGTGACGGATCTTTCTTATTCAACCTATGAGAATTTCTCATTAATCTACTTAGAATATGTACCGCTTTCCGTTAACTTTCGTTTTTCATTTCTTACGAGACAAACGTCAACTTGCGTTTTCACTTTTAAATTCTAGCTAGACTATTCTTATTTTCTACTGTGACGAATAGACTTTCGCTTTTTCCACTTAGACATTAGTGACAGTTGTTTCTGCCTGATCAGCTGTTGTATGTATTTTTACAAGTTTACTGACAGGGCGCCTATACACTTTCCCGTCCACTAATAGGTCTTTTAACCAACAATGGAAGTACTTCTTTAGACCAGCGGTACCAGAAAGCATCAGCAAGTATTTGCGATTGTTTCCAGTGATTTTTGTTAGATAACTCAGTTGTATTATTCTGACCTACCGCTGTACTATCATCTGCATGGCCTAATAGGAAATCTGCGGGTGTGAGGGGTCTCTCATCCCGAGTATCTAGAGATATATACGAGAGCGGCCTGTTGTTCATCATCGCTGAGACTTCGCATAATAATGTTCTCAGCACATCTTCATTTGGCGCTCGCTCCTTTAATATGGCATATAACGATTTTTTTGCCGTTTTTATCTGACTCTCCCAAACTCCACCGAAATGGGGTCCTGAAGGAGGGGAGAAACTCCATTTTATCTCGTCGGCACTTAGACGATCCCTTATTTCATGGTTGTCGATAGCTGACAAAACTTTTCTTAATTCAGCGTCCGCACCGCGGAACCCAGTGGCATTGTCGCTCATAATTTCCCGCGGCTTCCCCCTGGCTGCTATAAAACGTCTTATAGCTAACAAGGCCGAGCTGGTTGACAAATCTCCAGCTAGTTCGATATGGGTCGCTCTCGTGTTAAAACAAGTGAAGAGTAATCCATATCGTTTTTCCACTTTCTTTCGATTAGTGACGAAGAACGGCCCAAAAGCGTCCAAACCTACAGTGTGGAAACAGCGCCTTCGGGTGGTTATTCGCGCGGGTGGGAGTTGGCCCATTTGTGCGGTCATAGGCTTCGCGCGGCGGATAGTGCAATAGACACATTCTCGTGAGATCTTTTTCACCGTTTGTCGCGCCCCAATGACCCAAAACTGTTCTCTCAGCACTGATAAAATTAATTCAGCGCCGCCGTGAGCATTAATCTCGTGTAAATGTTTCACGAGCAACACCGTGAATCTATCCTTACCGTGTAATATATATGGCCTTTTTGTGTCGAAAGGTGTGTCGTTCGCATTTTCGATCCGGCCTCCTAACCGTATTAACCCTTCCGCGTCGATATACGCGTTCAATCCGAACAGACGGCTGTCTTTCGGC
The DNA here is from genome assembly GCA_944548615.1 of Micropterix aruncella. NCBI lineage: Eukaryota > Metazoa > Arthropoda > Insecta > Lepidoptera > Micropterigidae > Micropterix > Micropterix aruncella. Next base: position 4,911,467 of record OX155961.1, on the reverse strand, counting down.
AATATTTTCTGATGACGTATCAGGTCTATCTCGTGTGCGAAAATTCGATGTTGTGATTCCTTGATCAGAAATTTTTTCCCGGTTGCGATATCGTCGCTTTCGAGTACTTTGGACGTGGTTTTTTTTCTACACAGATCTATAAATTTTTTCACATATGCCATGGTTCGACTCGCCCGCATGTACCGGGAAAATCTATCTATGTCAATTACGCTTTCATTTTTTTCTGTCGTTGTTAGTACAAGTTTTGTCTTAAATTCTAACAATGCTCTCTCTTCCGGTTTCGGATCGGTTGGCTCCTGGAGCGGCCAGTGTTCTCTACTGCCACGCAAGAATGCAGGTCCTGCGAACCATCTACCTTCCGGGCTTAAATCTATCTTGGTGGTATTCCGTGTGCCATCATCAGCGGGGTTGTCGCTCCCCGCTAACCAATGCCACTGTCTTGGAGACGTGAGCTCATCGATCACACCTAGTCTATTTGCTACAAACTGGAGGTGACATTCCTTTTGTGACAAAATCCACCACCACACATTTTTTGAGTCTGTCCACATAAAGACGTCATCGAAACTTAATGCGCTCTCTTGTTTTATTTTTGAGGCCAGTTCAGCACCTAACAGCGCCGCAGTCAGTTCTAACCTGGGGATTGTCAGTTTGCCTTTCAAAGGTGCCACTCGAGTTTTGCTAGCCATAAAGGATACCTTGTGCTCGCCGCTACAGCCTGTAATCCTAACATATGCAACGGCGCACATCGCCTTTTCGGACGAATCGCAGAATACGTGCAATTGCCTTTTCTCACCTGCTTGTTTGGTAGCGCCATTATAACGTGAGATTCGCACACCTTGCGCTAATCTCAGTTCTTGCAACCACCGAAGCCAATATTTAACTACATCGCTCGGGATCTCGTCGTCCCAGGCCACTCGGCTACTCCATACCTGCTGCATGATCAGTTTAGCCCTTATAGTTAGCGGTGAAAGCGCACCCATTGGGTCCCATAGCTGCATTATTAATCTTAGCGCTTCCCGCTTCGACGGAATCTTATTTCCCGTCGTCAGATCTTCGCTGAGGCGGTCCATGCTCACATTAAATGCTAACTGATCAGAGGCAGGTAGCCACGTCAAGCCTAATATACGTTGTGACGTCAACTCACCCTTTTCCAGAGATACTTGCGCGAGCGCGCGGTTTTCTTCTGGTATCCCGGTTAAAGCCTCGTTTTTATTTGAAGCCCAACCGGTCATAGTGAAATTCCCAGCTTTATGAATCAAATTAATTTCCCTGATGACTTGTTTTGCTTCCTCTAACGTGTCTACTCCCGCCAGCAAATCATCAACGTACGAATCGCGCTCTATTATTTTTACAGCCGCTGGGTACTGGTCCTTAAACCGAGCTGCGTTTTTATTTTTTACGTAGATCGCGGAGGCCGGGGAGCAACAACTACCGAATATTAGACAGTCCATTTTTAAGATTTTTGGAGGACTTTCACGCTGGAAACCTCGCCAGAGAAACAGCTGACTGAAGCTATCTTCCTCTCTCACTTTTATCCGAAGATACATATCTCGTATGTCGGCCGTGAAAGCGATTGCATTTTCACGGAATCGTAATAAAATTCCTAATATGCTATTTAAATAGTCTGGTCCACCTAATAACATGCTATTCAGCGACCCGCCTGCGCCCGAGGACGCAGCGTCGTGAACGACACGAATTTTGTCTTTCTTCGCGGGGTGAATAACCCCCAGGTGCGGAAGAAATAACACTCGAGGGCGGTTTTTTAATTGTTTTTCCTCGACTTCCGAAGCATACCCCTCAGCTAGATATCTCTCTATCTGCTGGCAGTATTTTTCTCCATAAAGACGGTCGGAGTCCATTTTCCGTTCCACTGACCTCAGCCGAGTCATTGCCATGTCTCGGTTATCTGGTACGGAAAAGTTCACCTCTTTCCATAACAGACCTGTCTCCCATACTCCATTTTTAAAAGAAGTAGTATCTTCTAAGATTTTTTCAGCCCTAACATCGGCCTGAAGCTTTCGCTTTTTCTGTGGCCAATCGTACTCTAGCTTCAGATTTTCTTCAAGTAATTTATCTAAAGAAGGTTCATTTTCCTGATTTAAGCATAGCGCCGGGTACCTAATGTCTCGTTCGAGAGCGTTATTGCCGCCGATAGCCACCCACCCCAGGAGTGTTTTAGATACCGATAGGCCCCCGTCTACCATTTTTAATCCTCTAGAGACTATCAGTTCCCAACAATTAGCTCCCAGGAGCAGGTCAGGTTTTACGGTCGTCGCCTGAGTCGAACGCACCATCCCTCCGATCGGCCTCTGCGCACTTATCACGCTTTTGACCTCCGGTAGATTTAACGAGGCTACGCTGTAAGCTCGTACTACGTATTCCTTCTTACCTAAATCTCCCCTTACTTTGAAGGACACCGCTTCGGCACTGCTATTACTCTCTCTCATATTCCCGATTCCAGAGAGCTGTAATCCCTGCGTCGGGCCTCGAATGCCTAGTTCTATTGCCACGCTCTGATCAATGAGTGAAACAGTCGCGCCTGCGTCTAACAACGCATATAATGTTTTTCTACCCCGGGTTCCAACTACGGTTATCGGTAATACTTGCAGAATGACCTGATTTCCAGATACTGCGTTCGCCACTACCTCGGAGCTCGCGCGCGGCGCCGCCGCGATGTCCGCCTCGTTCGCAGGCGGCGGGGCGGTCAGCAGATAATGATATTTGCCCTTTGGAAACCGTTTATATGCCGAACACGATTTTCGGCCGTGGTTGTGCCCTAAACATTTAAAACACCTTCGCATTTTTTTTATCTCATCCCAGCGGCTTGCTAAAGTTAGATTTTTAAATTCTTCACATTTATTTAAATAATGGGATTTCTCACACCGAGGGCACTTAGGGTCTTCTTTGCCCTGGGTATGTAAAATATATCTTTTAGAGCCCGTTTCTTTCTGTCTCTTGTCTCGCGGGTTATCATAACTTTTCCTAGGGAGCTCTGCGGTACACAGACCGGCGTCTTGTGCGCTGATCGCTAATTTCTCTAACCATAATGCGAAATAAACTAATACCGGATCGTTTAAACCAACCCTTCCCCTGTCAGCTAGCCACAGAGTTAATAAGTTCTTTGGCAATTTTGCCACAAGTGAAGCCAATAAGTCTGGATTATAAAGATGTTCTAATTTATTTACCGATTTTACGGTCGCGACCAGATTTTTTATCTGGCACGCAAATCGCATTAAACCGTCTGCATCTAGACTATCAGATAACCCTTTTTCTTTCCTCAAATCCGCTATCGTTCTCTGAATAATTAAATTCGTATTACCGAATAGCGCCTCTAACGTGGTCATGATATTTGTCACGTTGTCAGGACTTAAAAGCAAACCCGTCACTGCCTCGCGTGCTCTACCTTTTAATGCTGTCTGCAAACGCAATAAGTTTTGTGCATCATTTAAATGCATTACGTCTGTCGACTGTTTGAAAATAGCTTTGAAGGCTACGAATTCTAAAGGATTCCCGTGAAATGAAGGTAACTCTTTTGCAAAATGCGGTTTTGTGGACGCTACAGAAAAAATCCTACATACCTCTTTTATCATTTTTTCGCTCGAGCTGCTAATTCCATCGCTGCTCGTACCCAGGTCCGTATCAGCGGCGGCCTTTACCGCCGCCGCCGACACCGCCTTGGTCTCTGCCCTAGCGTTGTCCGCAGCTGCCGCGCCGCTCGCATTCGCCGCGCCGCCCGCATTCGCCGCGCCGTCCGCCACCGTCGCGCCGGACGCCGCCGCGTTGCCCGGTTCCGATCGCCCGCCGTCTTCACGCCGCCGTGCCGCTTCTCCATTTTCTTCTGCGAATGTTCCCCCCCAGGGTTCTGGGGACGTCTCAGCAGCTGGAGTTTGATACTCGGCCCATCTCGACACTCTGCTGGCTGCCGTGTTGTCCCCCGCGACGTCGCGATCATTTTCCTGACTGCTCGTTTCTGTCCCGAAGGTTTCGGAGACAATTTCCAGCATCCTCATAGCATGCCGCGAGTCTTCTTCCGCTGCATCCAGTTCTTCCTGCATCGCTGCTCGTTGAAGGTCCATGTCAGCCTCTTCTTCGATTTCTTCAGCCGCTCTGCGCGCCGTGCGCCGCGCAGCCACTTTTTTCAGTTCCGCATCCAATTTATTTTTATCAGCTTTTTTCTTGGCTTTTTGGAGGTTCACTCTTCGAAGTTCTTCAGATGCTGCTCGCAGTTCCTGAACGTGCTCGCTTCTTCTGCTGCTCTCTGACCAGGCGCGCGATGAAGGTCTTGGATTTTCGGATTGCGTGCTTTTCGAATCCATATTTTTATTTTTCTTTTCTCGTTCTTGATCCAAAGTCACTTTTCTTTCCGATTTTCTTTATTCGGCTTGACGGAGGACCACGATGGTTGGGATTTTTACCCGGTTTGCATAAACCCACTTTACTTGTGAATTTACGCGACCCCCTTTGTGCTGGGTAATTACCCCTTCGATTATCTTCAATGGTTTTCACCTTGGACTGTATTCAAATGGTAATCACTCACCAGCTAGGTTGGTTTTTCTCTCAGGGGTGGTTGTCTCGAACGATTGGTGGATTCCAACCTCACAAGGAAATTAGTTCGGCGAGAGGCTTCCGTGATAGAACCTCACTTTCCTCAGGTCACGCAGGATAAGCTTCCGTCGAAAATAAACACTTTTTATTCGCGAGACTTTCTTTTATTCGGTCACTTATCTTTATTTTTACATTGAGTTCCGAGTACTTATAATTTACTACTAAGTCCCGGTGCTTGGATCGCGGCGCGTTCACGCTGATCCTTTGCCAATTTACAACTGAAGCTTTCGCTCTTTTCTGTCGTCGATCGCCATTACATTTTTTTCTAAGATAGCGACCGCCCTTACCTCTCATTGGTCTAGATCCTTCCAGAAATTTCTAAACACACCCCTATTACTGCGCCGCACACGTTTTGTCCAATAACGAGACAGGGCGCATAACAGATGCAACCCCGTTTGAGAGAGACATCGCGATCATGCTTCCTCGCTTGCACGCTAGAGCGAGAAGCGAATACACTAGTTGTCTCTGTCTTACATTTAAACATTTTATAGACATATTATTTGCTTAATTTAAAAGAAAAGAATCTACCCTAGTACAGGCATTAACCTAGTTGGGTAGTTTTAAGACATAATTTTCGTACTACTTCCTCTTAAATAAAGCATTATTATTATTATTGTTATTACAGATTCTCGTCGCAAACGCCACCGTTCCCGAGTACATATTGTCTTAAACATAGGTTAGTTTCAGGTCATTAGTAACAAGTTAATATTAATGTTAGATCGTTAATTAGGCTAATTAAGTTGTCTCTCCTAGCGCTTTACTTTACATTAAACGAAATACTATATGCTATGCTTAATTAATTAATCATGCAAGTTTCTTTACATTTTAAACTATATTATTTCTAGGGGGAATTGTGGGATTTGGAGTATGTATGATTTTTTGTAACGTCCACGGTTTTTATTTCGTAGTCTTTTGCCAGTCGCCTCGCCAGGGAATTTATCGTTACCATGTGTTACTAAGGGGTCCTTTTCACGATTTATTTTGAATGGGAACGTTGTCGGTCCCTGGATTCTCGTGTTTCAGGGTCGACCGCTCGTTTATTTTATATTTTATAGCCCCTTTCTGTCCTTTCCTTTGAGTTATCAGCTATTTTTCAAGGAATCTCATATCCTCGGCGTCCGTGACTAATTATGTTTCCTACCCTTTGTAAGAGGGTCTCACTTTTAGGGAAGATTTATCGACCCTGGCGTCCGCTCTTTCGGATATTCTGAACCAAATTTAAAAAACAAATTTTAAAAAAAACTTTATAGAAATATATATTTTCAGTTTTTTTCCAACTTTTTTAAAATAAGTTGCTTATTTTGTTGTACTGATTCACCCACAAAAAAATGCCTGTGCTGTAATAACACCCCGTATGATATAATATGATATGCACAAGACAGAAGCGGTTTCAAACATCCGAAGTGGGCGGAAACTTAAGGACCTTATTACGTATATCATGCTTAGTTACAAATTAAAGGTCTGAAATACATAAATTACAAATATTTCATAAAAAAACGTAATAAAAATAATTATAAATCTAATAGTTCACTTTCGATAACGGGAGTCTTGTTTTTTATTCTTTTTTATATATGTATTTACTTGTTTTCATCTTTCTTGTATTCATTCCCACAAAAAATATCTACGGGTATAATTCCAGTAAATATATTCCCTAATTAATAAGTAGACGTCGACACTTTGCGTCTGTCGGGTTAATAGGTCAATAATCTAACAAAAATGCTCAGGCGCCGGCGCCGCCGCATTGTTACACAGAAACACACCCATACTACATATGCATTCGCATACATACGCAAAGTCTGAGGCAAAAATAGGCTCCCATCGGCTCACCAGTCCCAGAAATTCTCAGCGACGACGCGACGCGATGCCCGATGCGTCGCGTTGGCAACAGACATCTATCTTTCTCTTTCATTCCCCCAATGCATGACGTATAGCCACATGAAGGTCTACAGTCGCATATGGTAGTCGGGGTGTACAATAATCGATTTATCAGAAAAATCGAACTTAAATAAAAATCGAATATTTAGCTTCGGTGTGCGAAAATGCGAGGAAACTTTACAAGTTAAAATTTTAATGATTCCGTCGACTAATTAATTAGTTTAATAATTATATTGTATATTTCGAATTGATTCTTTTAGTCGCGAACTTTTATTGTGATCACATTTAATTTTTATTTTTACTATATTATATGTAGTAAGTAAGAGCGAGCGAACACTGGGTTTTATATATAGGGTTACTAAACCGTTTAAAAATATTAACTCTTAACTTGCTCTATAATTCTCTTGTACGCAGCCAACTGGAGTTTGGTTCCATAATTTGGAATCCATACTATGAAGTGCATTTGGAAGCGATAGAGTCTGTGCAGAGGAAGTATATGCGTATGGTAACCTATAAAACGAGCCTATCACGCACTCTTTACTCTTATAAAGAGCGTTTAATTTATTTTAAGATTTTTACTCTTAGAAATAGGAGAGAGTGCGGAAGTCTAATGTTTCTGCACAAACTTCTTAACGGCGGGATAGACTCACCAGATTTATTAGAAGCGTTAAATTTCAACGTACCATCCAGGCGACTGAGGCAGCACTTGACATTTCACCTTCCCACTTCGCAGCCAAATCAATCTTTCCACAATCCTATCTCACGTACATGCCGGTTATACAACACTATAACCGATAACATTGATTTCTTCAACCTGGGACCATTAGTAGTTAAGTCCATTATAAATAACGTATTATGAAACAAATTGATAATTTACCGTATGTTTTTATTATTTTATTCCAGACAATATTTGATCTATTTTTTTATTATTTTTTTTTTTACCATTTAATTGTTTAACTGATTTTCAGAATTCACTGTAAACTTATTTCTAAAATTTTTAATTTTTGTTTTGATAATTTTTAAGGATATTAATTTTTGTACTGATAATTTTGATAATTTTGTAAATCATGAGATACGGCACATACGCAATTATAAATTAAGCATGCGGAGTACGCATATAACATTATACTCTAATTAGAAACAAAGTAAAAATCTTAGCGATAGCCATGTAATATTAGAGTATTGTTTGTGTACCTTTTACAATAAATAAATAAATAAATAAAATATTTTTATAAAGAATATTATTTTATAATATATTATTCATGACGAAAAGTAAAAGCCAGTGCGAAGAAATGGTGACTCACATCCTAACATAAGCCATATTTGACATATCTGTTACTTGATACTTTAAAATAAATATATATATTTGAGTAGATTTAGTAAAATAAATTAATAATATTATTTTTAATAATTAGATTTACAATTTTAGATTTATTACATAATTAGTTTATTGTTTATTTATTTTTAGAATTATTTATTACCATTTTTCTTTACCCACAAAGCATTTGCCCGTTCGTGGAACCCGCCTTGTTGCCTATTGGCACCATCTTCTAAGTGGGAATTTGTTGCATCACGCAGTCAAACACCCCAGTATTGACCGCGCCCGCCGTTGCTTAACTTCGGTAACAACGAGGAGAATCGGTGTCAACGGGGCTACGGACTTATTTGTATATTTAAATATTTTCTTGTGTATATGTAAAATTTTATATATTAATTATTTAATTTTATATTTAAATTTATTTTTTTAAGAAAGAATGAGCCATCGAAATTTTTGAATGAGAATATAAAATTAATGTGAAGTTACTATGTCTTAAATACTATCACTCCAGAAGAGAAATCCAACCTAGTAGGGTGATAAAATCAAAACAGATATCATATTATCTGCTTCGCAAAAAAGTTGGAAATAAAAATATTATTTATACTTTTGTTTTTTGCCAAAATGTATTTTTGTATTGGATAATTTTATACAATAAAATAACTTATAGATTATTATATTGAAATGATTGTTACTCGATACAAAAATATCTATCTCTAATTCACTGCACTGTATTTTGGTATAACAAGTGTTTGCTTTACTATGGCCACACTGAACGTTTGCGGAATGATTAAAAAAATACATGAATGGTCACAAGTTAATTTATTTTTTCTGAACATATGCTCCGTGATCGTTAATATACTTTCATACGTATCAACATTTCTTTATAACATTTATTCCACCTCTACGTCGTGACCTCGGAAACGTGATTTTCATATTCTTCGAAAGTAACTTCACTGTTTATAAAAATCGTTAACCGCATAATTGGTTTTTAATTTTTGGGAACAAGAAGGCACAAGGTGACAAGTCAAGTCTGTATGGAGGATGGCTCATGAGTTCTACCTTTTTTGCCTTCAAAAAATCGTTTGTTTGCCTGGTTGTATCGTGATGTAAGATGATGTAGCGTTTACGGTTGCTTTTACGATGTTCGTCAATAACTTCCGTCAAGTCATGTACCAATCAACATTTAGGCTACGATGATTTGCTAAAGTTTCCTTTAAAAAGAAGCGATTATCCGCTTCACGACAAATCCGGCTCATTTTGAAAGACCCAAATGGTCGATTGCTGCTTTGTTTCGGGGCCGTGGTTATGAATCTATAGTTTACCACACCAAATAAGATACACCTTCGTTAGCAAGTCATTACACGAAGTGATGCGTCCCGTTTGTTGAGCCTCAGTCAAATTTGTAGGATCCACGGCGAGCACAGCTTTCTCAGAGCCAAATGTTTTTGTAATATTAATTATATCTAACTCATGGCTATGCCTAAGTATGCCTGAATTCCATTGTAGGCCACATTCCTGTATGTTTCTATCATACGTCATACAGTATCAATGTTTATGTTAAAGATATTGGTGGATACCTTTAACTTTATTAAAAATAACTAAAATGCAAGGAAATCTTCGGTGTTTTTTCAACGAATATCTGATATATTTGTTTTCTTACAAATAATTGCCCTTATTGCCTTTAGTTAATATGCGATAGCAAGAGTTTTGCGATATTTTTAATCTTGTTACACATACACGCGTCCACAAATTGAAGAAGTAAGATACAAATTAAAGAAGTAAAGTGTGTATTATGTATAATCCTTTATATCTCTAATAATTTTACTAATTTACACATAATCAACAACTGAAAAATCATTTTCACAATCAAGCAGCAAACAAAACAGAAAGCTAATACTGCCAAATACCAATCAATTTGCCTCATCTGGACGTTTTGTATTAGTCAACCCTTTCTAGTAAAAAATCGGGGTATAACATATATTGGTATCGGGGGACGGATGTTCGTTTTTAGGTTCTCCGACGTTTCAGATTTGTCTCGTTGACACGACTCTTCAAGCAACCTCACTTAAACTACATTAAATCATACGATCTTAGCCGCCAATTCATATGACCGACTTGTGAATTAATGCGATCTGAGAACTTACACTTAAAACAGCCAACGTCACAGAAGTATAAGTGCTAGACCGCGCGACCAGCCTGAGAATGCGATAACGGAATAGAAAGAAATAGCACAATATCACACTCCCTCTATCCTTAAATATATCACCATGGTAACGCTTCTATATCACTATGGCAACGCTTCGACACCATAAGTATGCTATGCTATAGATAAACGCGCATGCGCAACTAGACAAGTATAGAGGAAGTCTCATGTGCGGCTATCTCTTTCTATTCCGCTATTGCTTTCACTCACAGTCCACCTTCGCACTCCCGCGCTCTATTCTAATACCCTAGGGCAAACGTTGCACTGCCACAGCCAACAGTGGCAAAATGGACATCCTATAGAAACCACATACCTTCAAATCAATATCTTCTGTTTTGTGCCGAAGATTATCGGTTATTATGCGCTTAATATAGTATTTATATTTGACTGTTACAGTTCAACCTTCATCGTTTTCGAAGATAAGGTCCAATAACTCCGCTGACCTCGATGCAAACTTTCTTTCTACACTCATCAAATTAACGCGTTGAGAGGTAAAATATACATTGAAATCTTCAAAAACTTAATATTTCGCAAATTTGTAGCTAATATAAAACTTTCTACTTACAAAAAAAAATATATTCAGCATCATTACATGTCATTTAAAATTGTAAATTTGTCTAAAGTTATTCAAAAATGAAACAAACTGGAAATTATGAAACATGCACTAATCGATTCGTTGATATCGATTTCCAAAAATAAATTGGAAAAAAGGATATTAAGGTTGGGATTTTTTGGAGGCACTCGATATCTCGAAGAATTCGCAGTCGATTTCTATTTGCTATAGAATAAAGCATGAATTTAGAGAGTTAAGGAAGTAAGAATCTGTCCTCAAAAGAGTATAACACGAAGGATGACATTACGATTCAATAAACAATACCACGCACTTCTAAATAAGTCTAGTAATATATCTAGTACAAGCGCTAGGAAGTTATGGTGGAATAAAGAAACGGAAAACATACATAGATTAACCCTTAACACATTATACTCCTTTTTTGTTGAGCAGTTGTGTAAAAAGCGAAATTTTTGAACATGCACTAAGCGTTTCGCCGACATCGTCCTATATAGACATTGAAAAAAAAAAGAAATCAGGGTAATGATTTTAGGGACTCGATATCTAGCATAAAATAAATGGAGTAAGAATTTGTGCCCCATTTTTTATTGTGTATATTTTATTTTTCAAGTAATCTTAGCAAATCGATGTAATTATCTCAATAACTTAGAGACATCCCTATTGACTGTGAATGGCGTGATCGCCACCGTGCAGTATGTATGCGGAGTGAAAAGATAAGCATTCTTAGTACGTAGTGGACGTTCAGTATCGCGTGTGATATAGCTTAGTTTCCATGTGTCTGGTGATTACTTTGTGGTCTCAACTTTGACATGCCCAGTTAGCCAGTAACCGGTTAACACTGCACTTTATTGATTGTGCGTCGGCTCTATAAAAGGTTTGTTTTATTTGTTGATTATTATTGATAAAGTTTTAATTACGGAATAATTTTATTAAAGGTAAGTTCTGTAGCTTTTGGAATTCGAAGTTTCATTGAATTTAAATTTCATTTTTATGTCATTGTGTGTACCTGTCTCCATGCTGTTTTTACACGACTGCCCAATAAAAAAGAAGTGTAATGTATTCAGGGCTCATCTTTGTATGTTTTCCGATTCTTTATTCCACCATAACTTCTAAACTCTTGAACCGATTTAGAATTGTGTGGTACTGTTAGAATCGTGTGGTACGAAAGCTTCATGTTCTCATATAATGAAAAAGCAAAGTCTTCGATATAATTTGAAGTATTACGTGTTGGTAACATGACAGTCATCATTTGACAGTATATTGTTTTCTTCTTCTTCTTCGCGGCCGCCATGAATAAAACCTGTAGGGCCAGTAACGAATATAAGTTTTTTTAATATTAATTTAGCAAAACAAATTATACAAAATGTACCTTAACTGTCCAAATATCAAGTGGGAGCTAATGGGCCCTTGCTGAGTTGGCCACGAAGACCCATTCTGTTCAGGGTTGGTCACACTCACGGGTCAACACCCATCCGGCGGCCTCCACGCATGAAGTGCGAGCCCGGGCAGAACTCTGGCCTTAGGGCTAGTTTCCCCTAGGAATCAACATTCTGGCGGTCCTGGGCGGTCTGCGCACCGTGCGGCGTAAGCCAATCGACTGTGCGCTCTGACTAACAGTCGGGGGAGTCTGGAAGCAGTACTGTTTCCTATAAAGCGGGGGTGGTTGCGGACCTTACGGCGACTGCTCTTGAAACGACCATCGGCTACCCGATCCTGGGTGAACCGCCGGGCAAAGGATGCCGTGGTCCGCGATAGATTCGGTATACACCGTTTCACCGCTTCGTAAGGGAGAGAGCCGCGCAAGCGACCTCGAACTCGCAACCAATCGAGAGACAGGAGTAATCCGGTCGCGATTGGAAGTAAGCCCGCTGGGTAACACACCTAGTTATCTCGCGGTTAAGGCGTTGGCCTCTTACGGGCATGTGGCGGAGCTTGACGGTGGACTGTTTCGTCCATGTCTTCTGCTTTCACTTCACGGGAGAGAGAACGACTAATCGTTAACACTTCCTGCGGTGACGGGTTCGCCCGTTGTAGTTGACGACTCTAGTTGTCCAAATACCAAGTAAGTAGTTATCTGTCCAAATGTCAATAAATTAACATAAATCTATCGTGTTTAGTGTCAAATGTAAGGTCTGATTGAGTACTATACATTCCGGTAATATACATCTATCTAAATGTATATAACCACAAATATTTCTTTAAAACACTGTAATAAAATAATTATAAATACTATAGTTCACTTTCTTTAACGGCAGTCGTGTTTTTTCTTCTTTTTGATATATTTAGATGTTAGTATACTTTCTAAGCATTCGTCTTCTTTTATCACTATTTTTATTAACGTGACCACTGTTAGGTGGTCACTATGTTTGTAACAATATACACTATGTTTTTTCCCAACATTATCAAACACTGTCAAAATCAACTACGTTAAATTTAGATTTATAAGGTTTTGCAATGTACTCGTATTTTGAAAAAAATATCTTGTTAGTTTTTACTTATGCGCCACGTTATTTTTAAGTAAACAATTACTAAACTACAATGAATATGAACATGAGAGCCTTTGCTATACTATTGTTAATAAATATTTGAAATCAATTCATTTGTCGGAATTAAAAAATATAAATATCAAAGGTAATAAATAAAGTTTTTTATTCAAAGACAACATCGGGTTAACGGACTCATGGCAAGGTTATCACAACTTTTTTGACCAAAGATATCAAGACATAAATAGATTAAAATTAAAGCAATGCGGGACGGGACACTTATATTTTGGATTATCTACCTACTATATCTTATTAATCATTACTCTTTAATAGAAATAAAATCCGAAAAACAACGCATTTTTAAAAATAATATGGTAATTTTCTGCCTTTCAAAAAGAATCATTAAAAAGGCGATAACGAAACACCAAAAATGATAATATTTAGCATACAACGCCATTGTATAAGCGTATAAGTTTAAAATACGCAGTCAGTGTTACAACATTTGAAAAACCAAGCTACAAATGACTTTTCTATAAGTAGAAAAATCATTTGTATCTCGGATTTTTTGATATTGTAACACTGACTACCTAGCTTAGATTTATAACGTTTCAAACTTACTTACAGTGGCGTTGTATGCTAAATATTAGCATTTCTGATGTTTCTTTATCGCTTTTTTAATGATTCTTTTTAAAATGCAGAAAGAGATTTTATTTACATTACAATGACACATGTAATAGAAATAAAATGTAATACAGAGACACCTGTTTTGGAAATAAATGACGAGACACATGTAATAGAAAAAAAAACTATTACAGCTTCTTCGCCTAATTCTTTTATGTACTATATCTCTTTCAGATAACCGAAATTGAAGCCATTCGACCTTGAATACTGTGTAATAGTGATTTGTATAACAAAGTGCACGGAATAATTAAACAATATGGTTAAACAGAACGACGTACCGGGTACTCTAGACCTCATAATCGAAGAACTAGGACAATGTGGAAAATACAATATAATGGTATATGTGACTATAGTTGTGCCTATATTTTTCGCTGGGATGTACGGATCTGGATATGTGTTTATTGCTGGTGATGTAGATTACAGGTATGTGGATTTCATTGTTATAATAGATTGAGTCAGCTGATCTGTCTTTAATCACCAATATAATTAAACATCGAAGTGATAACCTTTTCAATAAGTCCCCCATTATATAACGCAAATAAGAAACAAATATTAAAATAAAAAGAATTAAAGTAGGTGAAAAGGAAACCTTACTTTAATAAAAAATCTTAAGATTATAGTAAATTATTACGTAGGTATATGGATCTGGATTTATTATTAAAAATGTGCAAGAGGTTTGGAAAAGCTGATGCTTTCAGATCAGACAGTATTTTGGCCATAGAATGCCAGGGTACAGTCAGCAGGCCAGATTCCGGGACACCTGGCTCTGGGGTACTAGGAAAGGTGTAATTTTAATTAATAGGTACCCCCAAAGTGTTTTGGAAAAGCTGAAAATTCATCAGTAGGTACATAGTGGATGCAATAAAGAACTCAAAACATATGGCCAGACTGCTACATAATCATACGCGTTGCATACGCATCTCCAGTGACCCAACCGATTTTTAACCGACTTCAAAAAAAGGAAGAGGTTATCAATTCTGTTGTATTTTTTTATGTTTTTTACCTCACAACTCTAAAATTCTTTTTTTATTTGAAAGGATACACTTACAGATTGGTTAAATTTTTATCAAAATCCTGTTCTGATAATGGGATCAATGAGGAATTGAGGGAACTCCTCAAATATTACCATATTAAGTAGAAAATTTACATGTTGGTTCAATTCCGATGACAATGCATTTTTTTTATTATAAGCATGACCTAATTCTACACCCAGGGTTGGCTCCTGAGGAGAGGACTCCTCAACGGTCAACAGCACAGACACGAAATTTTGTATACGCATTCAGTTATGATAGCCCGTTCTAAGTTTCATCATGTCACGGCTGCTGCACCCAGGATTGGCTGCCCACGAGGAGACTTCTCAACGGTCAGCAGCACAGACACGAAATTTTGTATATGCATTCAATTACGACAGTCCGTTCTAAGTTTCACGAAGACAGGACTGCGGTACCCAGGTTTGGCTTCCAAGGAGGGAACTCCTCAATAGTCAACAGCACAGACACGAAATTTTGTATACGCATTTAATTATGATAGCATGTTCTAAGTTTTACCATGAAATGGCTGCTGCACTTATACATAATTTTGAAGTCAGTTTTTTTTGGAAAAATTTTGTATTGTTTTAAATGTTTATCCAGTATTGAATGAGAAATAAATTGTTACTATACACCTTGGCGCTTGCCATAAATTGTCTCTCATCAGTTTTGTATCCGCTCAACATTTTCATAATAAATATCAGTTTAATTCAGTATATATTATATTTTAATTCGATTACATTCAACAATATATTTTAAGTAGTAAAATTCTAAATTATATTTTAAGTTGTGAAATTCTAAATTATTTATCAATTGTAACATGCATATTTTATGTATAGTTTGATACTCTGACTATTTAAATTTGATAATTTAATTATTTATTGCAACGTCCATATTTATTATTATAACTTTATCACGTCCTACTGAAATTCCTTCACCTATTTATTTTATGGTGGATATTCTTTAATATTATTCGCAGACTTATACTGAAAGACGCAATGTCATATCAATGACTTAAGTTATAGATTAATGAAAAATGGTTTAAATTGCCATCAATGAATTTTCCGATCATTTTGCATGTCACCGTATCTGATGATCCTATTCCGTTTACTTTTAGATACCTAACTTATTTTTGAAATTATGTAATTCTACGTTTGCACAAGCCATTGTTTCCTTAGATCGCTTGCCTGATACGCTTGCCTTAGTACGGGCCTATGCCTAATTCGGTGGCGTTGATTTGAAGTAATAGCCATTTATTTTGGTATATATTTTGCTACTCTTTACAATAAAGCCTCTTATAGTGCTAACTTAATAATAGACAGCAGTAGATAATATTGTGCTTTTCTTTAGATAAATAACTAATAGAATATATTTTTTTATTTCTTTAATATTTATGATGAGACCTTTAGTTGTTATTAGAAAAAATAAAACTAAAGAGAAATCGTAGTAATTGATGAAAGAACAAAATATATTGTCGTTAGGAGTGGGTTATGTGATTACGATGTTGCCGATAGCAATTTTATCAAATTCATGATCAAGGTTGGTGGTTGGTTCAAACGCGACGATACTGGGCCTGGTAGATTACGTATTACGATATACAATAACAACTTGCGGTGTCAACTACAACGGGCGAGCCCGTCACCACAGGACGTTTTAACGATTTTTCGTTCTGTCGCCCTGCAGTGAACGTAGAAGACTTGGACAGAACGCTCCAACGTCCAGCTACGTCACAACCCGCAAGAGACCAACGCCTTTACCGCGAGATAGCCAGTATGTTACCTGGCGGGCCGACCCTCGCGCCCTTGCTTCCAATTGTGACCAGATTTCTCCGGTCTCTCGATTGGTTCCGAGTTCGAGGTCGCTTGCGCGGTCCTCTCCCTTACGAAGCGGTGAAACGGTGTGCACCGAATCTATCGCGGACCAAGGCGTCCCTTTGCCCGATTCTGAACCGGGATCGGATGGCCAATGGCCATTTCAAGAGCAGTCGCCGTAAGGTAGGCAACCACCCCCGCTCTATAGGGAACAATACAGTTCCCAGACTCCCACGACTGTTAGTCGGAGAGCACAATCGGATTGGCTTGCGCCGCTCGGTGCGCAGACCGTCCAGGAGCGCCAGAGGTTTGATTCCCAGGGGAGACTGGTTGACCCAGTGTCCTACCCGGGTTCGCACTCCCATGCGTGGAGGCCATCGGATGGGTGTTGACCCGTGAGTGTGACCGACCCTGAACACATGGGTCATCGTGGCCACCTCATCATGGGCCGTTAGCTCCTAAGATATACAATAACAGTAATACTAATATATCGTCTTTACTAAAGCATATATTATATAGGGTATTACATAGAATGCTTAATTGCCATAGGGTCATTTAGTAACCCGTCTACGCCGGCGACATGCAAGTGGCGCTAATAGCATTGTCCCGCGAAACTAATAGCAATTTATTTGGCCACCTGTAATAAAGTTGTTATTTAATGGGTTTTTTTTAATACTGATTAATTTTATAAGCCCAATAATTTAACAAATGATAACCATATGCAATTATTATTGCCATCTCAATCGTTTTCATATCGAATTTTATCACAGAAATAATACAGAGAGATGGGATGTCATCTATTAGTCTATCTGAATGATAAACTGCATATTAATTAGGTATTGAAACCCGTATATCAAATAAAAAAATGACATCTTCTGACAGATATCAACAACTCACCAGCTCATTTTTTCCCGACTTGATTTACAGGTACCTCGATTTAGTATTGAAAACCAATATTTATCAAAATAAAATAGCATGTGCGTCTATAGCATTTGTCGATAGTGGGAGCTTTCCAATAGTGAAAGAATTTTTGAAATCGGATAAGTAGTTTCGGAGATTACCCCTTCCATACAAACTTACAAACTTACAAATATTAGTTCTTTATAGTATTAGTATAAATTAGACGTATTTAGACTGCCATCTACAGTGCGCAGCCATACTGGGTCACCATTTTTCGTTGGGATAAAATTAACGGAATTCTATTTTCAATGCTGTCGATCGAGAGATACATATACACACATTTAAAATCATACATATAAACACGTCACAGCAGGGTTGGTTTGTAAGAGATTGTCGTATGTCAATAAACCCGCCCATTGTGAAATTTTATAATAAAGAGTAGAAACTGTTATACCACGAAAGTCGCCATAAGGAAGATGAAGCAATAACCATTTTTTTGAAACTATAATGTCTTCTACACTTTTCGCAGTAGAATTCTGGTTGTCAAATTGTAGTACGACATTGAGCAATCTAATACGCTATAAAATCAATGCTACTTGGTAAACTGTTGTACGGGGAAAGTATAATGAAGTATAATTAAGGCACTTTCACATTTAAATAACCGTAAAGCCCTTTCTCTACATATATGCCGGTTTTCTAAAACGTTGATCTTACCAAACAACTTTTTATCCCTAAATCAGTTGATGATGCCAATGTTTCCACAATGATTAGCATACATGTTGGTACTTCGCGTTGAATGCTCATTAGGGCCCATTCACATGGTACCGCTTCTAGCGAGTCGAGAAATATTGTAATCGAACAACATTAGAATCTTGAGATATTCGTTAAGAAAATATTGAGATGACCTGGGTGATGTTTCTCATCCTTTTCATGTGCACCGTGTATTATTATATGTTTGCACTAATCTGCTTTTTGACATTTAATATATAGGCTGAGAATTAGTAGATTTCTTAATGCCATAATATATGTCTTAATAGAATAATTAATTTGATCTACATCTAAATCGGCACAGCCTTTAGGAAAATGTGCAAAGGGCATAATTTGCAAAGAGCATAATTTTTATTTTTATCGACGACGGCTGTATTGCTAGATTTGACAATTAATTTAAATTTAAATATTTAGTATACGTTTATCTATTTTCATGACCATCATATTATTGCCTTGATAATTATGGCTACAGACATTGAGCTCTTTTTTTGATCAGCAATTTTGACTATTAGATTATTTTCTATATATCAATGGTTTTCAAACCAATTATAATTTACTAAAATTAATTTATATCATGATAGTTTATATCATGATACAACTATATCATGATAGTTAATATATTTTAATTAATTACATTATTTAAAATTTTAGAGGCAAAAACGCATCCAAGTGTAGAAAAGCCTACCTACTGGAGCAGAACTAAATTGTATTGTATTTTATTGTATAACGTTTTGGCAACCTTTCTATGCCGGAGACGTACAGGTAGCGCTGATATTTTGTCGGACGAAAATATTAGCGACTAATTTCGGGCCGTCCATATATTACGTAATCACTACCCTAGGTCAATAAACGTAATCAGTGGCCTGACTGATTACGTCCCCCCCCCCCCCACAAGACTACGTAATCAACCGAATTTGCGGAAAATGTGAAAAATCGTGAATCAGCATCAGTAAATTGTTTGTAAGTGGTAAATGGAAAAAACATTTTAGAATTATTTAAAAATGCATTTTATTAATTCAAAGTAATTACAAAATCTCAAACTCTTTGGTTTATTTTACAGATTCCAATCTTGAGACCGCAGCGGCTGTAACGTCTTTACAGCCGCTGCGAAATTAGAGAAAAAACGGTATTAGAGAAAAAAATATTTAGGAATGCATTTAAAAATTTACATTTAATATGCAGGCTTAGACCAAAAAAATGCGATGCGGTGACCAAAGTTGATTACGTAATCAGGACGGGCACCCCCCCCCCCCTCCCCACGTAATCAACCATTAGCCTCAGGTCCAACCCTCCCTCCCCGGTGATTACGTAATATGTGGACGGCCCCTTTGGTAATTTACAATACCGTTGATAATTAATGAGTTTTTCTATAAAGAACTGATTGATTATACGAACCCAATAATTTAAAAATTGATAACAATAACATTCATTTATTATGCCATCAAGCGCAATTTTTTTTATTGACTGGTTACATCACAGAAATAATAAAGGGATATAATGCCATCTATTAGTCTATCTGTGAAAAAGTTGGGTAATTATTACATATTGGTTTCTATACACCAGATAGATTGACATTATGTGAAAAATATTAAAATGATAAGATCTAAATGATAAAAAAATCGTTTGTTATTATATTAAAAATTTTATTTCGAGAAAGGATGCGGTATACGAGTGTTTTGAGTGCCACCTATAGCGCACCGCAATACTAACATACCACGATCGCCGTCATATTGAACATAAGAGAATTAATCCACACGTTTCGTTTTAGGGAGTGGGCCCTTGCTGAGTTGGCCACGAAGGCCCATTCTGTTCAGGGTTGGTCACACTCACGGGTCAACACCTATCCGACGGCTTCCACGTATGAAATGCGAGCCTGGGTAGGACTCTGGCCTTACGGCTAGTTTCCCCTGGGAATCAACCTTCTGGCGCTCCTGAACGGTCTGCGCACCGTGCGGCGTAAGCCAATCGATTAGCGCACTCTGACTAACAGTCGGGGGAGTCTGGAAGCAGTACTGTTTCCTATAGAGCGGGAGTGGTTGCGGACCTTACGGCGACTGCTCTTGAAACGACCATCGGCTACCAGATCCTGGGTGAACAGCCGGGCGAAGGATGCCGTGGTCGGCGATAGATTCGGTTTACACCGTCTCACCGCTTCGTAAGGGAGCGGACCGCGCAAGCGACCTCGAACTCGTAACCAATCGAGGGACCGGAGTAATCTGGTCGCAATTGGAAGTAAGGACGTGAGTGTAAGCCCGCTGGGTAACACTCCTGGCTATCTCGCTGTTAAGGAGTTGGCCTCTTGCGGGCATGTGGTGGAGCTTGACGGTAGATTATTTTGTCCAAGTCTTCTGCGTTCACTTCACGGGAGAGAGAACGACTAATAGTTAAAACTTCCTGAGGTGACGGGTTCGCCCGTTGTAGTTGACGACTCTATAATTTTAATCTCTTTTATAGTAAAGTCCTGGCTGCCAAATCGTAGTACGGCATTGAGTAATCTAATATGCTATATATTCAATGGTTTTCAACACGTTTGGGTTAAAGTATTCGTGTACACGTATACTACTGAACGAACCAGTTAGTTGTCCAACGAACGCTATTTTGCAGAAACTAAAAAAATTAATATATCGTATATATAGTCTGGGGATCTTCGTTGTTTTCGATAACACTTTTATATTCTTCATTAGAGATTTCACTTTTGCTGATATTTATTAGGACACCGTGGATGCACTAAAGCATCGCTAAATCTCGCGTCAATATTTTTACCGCGCTGTACATTATCAGCACCGTATGAACCGGGCTTTATAAGTTAAATTATTCTAAATGTGGCTCCAAGGCTTTAGCCGGTTTTGTGCATGATAGCAATTTAATACTTGCAAAAGTACGATAATAATTTGACCTATATTATATAGGTGACCTTGAAGCGAAAAGAATCGATATTATATCGATAAATAATATATTATCATTTCTCAGTCTTCTCAGGATATCCTGCTATGGTGATAAAGTAGAAAATATTAGTAGTGAGCCACTCGACGTCTAATAAACCTCTGACCTCGTGTAGCCAACGGCTTGGGTCGGGTGGCGGTATCTCAACAGAATAAATTACTCTAAAGCCCAATCTATTTAATCTATCTCCGCATTTTCATAAGATATTTATATTATTTATTTATTTATTTACTAATTAATTACTATAAAACATTGATTAGCTTACAAAAATAACAGAAACCGAATGGCATAACCTAAACTTTTTGCTTATTTGTATCTGTCACCCAACTGGGACTAGCCCGTTCTAGGGTGGACAGGACTCTAATATTACAATCAAGTTGCTTGTTTGCTTGATTGCTTACAAATGTACAAGTTTCAGTGAAAAGCTAATAACACTAAATTGCCTTAAAATGTGATCTTCAGAATAAAATGAAAAAAATAAAAAATACTAAATAAAAATATTAAAAGATAATATAATTGGCAATAAATATAATATAAAATTCGAATAAATAATATCAATAAAGTTATAAGTGAAAAAAGAAAGAAACAGTCATTAATATTTAATATATGTTAAGTAATATAGGATTTAATATAAAAATACCTAGTCAAAAAAGTACATGTCAAAGTCAAATAATTTTTCGTAGTTAGTTCAATGTATACTTCGATCTAATACATACCGACCTTTGCTTTAATTTTATTGCAAAGGTAACCTTTTTTTTAAACAAAAAATATGATTTATCCTAATAGTTTCTTTCTTTATTTATAGATTTTGGTCGGTGATGAGGATTTTTTTTGCTAATTTAAATATATTAAACTACATATCAAAAATATGTGGGTGTATTAACAAACATCATTTTAATTTATCCAGCACTATATATTTCATTATTGCATAAATGGAAATGCTCAGATATGCCGCAACAGCGGATAGTTGATGTGGTGCATTTCCCTATGCTTCTGTAGGTACACATTTATAACACATACATTGATCAAATTAATAGAGACAAAAACATCATTCACTAATAAAATATAACATAATAATTATAAGCTCCGAGATTACTGAATATTGTAGGAAAATACTTCGATACTTCAGGACTGACACAGTGGTTCCTATAAAAAGTTCATACGGTGGTTAATTAGTAAAGGAAGAACGGCAACTAAATGTATCCTCATGACATTTCAAAAATAACAACACATTTACACACACACACACACACACACACACACAATACACACCCTCACATCTCTAACAATATAATTACCTATATGTAAACAAGAGTGAATTCAGAATTTTATTTATATAAATCCAAAAAAATTGTTTTTGGATTTATTTTATAATAATTATCCACTACTTCTATTGTTTGGATTTTTTTTTGTGGATTCTATTTTATTTTGTTTTTTCATTTGTAAATTTACTATAACAATTTCTTACCAACGTTTTCATAAAATTATTTTTTGTTCTTTTTCAAATAATGTCATTTAAAATTGGCGTTTTCCTTGGAACAGGCAACTCCTTAGTTAGGAGAGATGCAAAATCATTGTGTAAAAATAATTCCTATATTTTTTTTTCAATAAAATAAATTTTAAAATAATATATAAGTAGTCCACGTATAAGATCTATGTATCTAAATAGTAAACCTAAATATACATTAATAAACAGTCAAGATAATTAATTAAAACTAATAAAAAATATTATTAATAAGAAATTTTAATAAATAGGATAAAACGAATTTACCGCGTAAAGTCTGTACTCGTAGCAGCCGAGGTTTGGCGACGCTGCAACTGCCATTGTCCAGGGTATACTCCTCCCCTGGACAACGGCGGTTGCAACGTCGTTGAAATATCGGGTGTTACAAACTTCGCGCGGTAAATTCGTTTTATCCTATTTACAATGTCAAACAACCGCTATAGTCTTTGATTTCAAGAAATATCTACGAGACGCTCAATAATAATAAAAACAAATATTCAGATATTATTGAAAATATTATTTAAAATATGAATAATTATACAATACTTAAAATCATAAAATCATAATATTGAAGTAATTTATTACTGCCGGGATAGCTGCGACTTGCATTTATTTTTAAAAATGAATTTGACAGTTTATTAAAAAATTGTTACTAAATGCTCATGGCAGTTGAAGTTTGCCCATTGCTGCAGGCGAGCCCGCCATCCCAGGATGTTATAACGATCTTGTTGCCTTATAACCCTCAAAGACTTTGAGAGGAAGATAATCTACCAAGCCATTTCCGCCACAAGCCGACAGAGATCTTCAACGCGAGGGCATTAGCAAGTCGAAGCTTCCCCCCCCCCCCGCCTGTTTACCATCTTCGGATGGATTACTTTATCGCTTACGCGAACCTCTGCCTGGTGTTAGCGGCAATGTCGACGTGGATCTGTGTCGCCATTTGCTAGTGTTAATCACCGGGTGGCCATGGGGTCATTTCAATGGATAGTTGACATCGGGTCTACATCTATCCCCGCTGTTTTAAGAATGTACATTTCCAGACTTCCACGGTAATTCTCTGGATTTAATTATACCGCTGCAAGTGCTGGCAGTGATGTCTCCCCAGGGCCAGATTTAGGGTAACTCCACCGGCGCAGTGCAGATGCACTACTGCCTGAGATCTTCCGAGGTAATGTGTATGTTCAAGGAGGCTACCGGATAGGAGCTAATCCACGACATGAGGTGACTAACAATACAAACAAGCAATCGGGGCCGAAACAGCATAGAACCGTTTGATCCTAGCTATTGTAATGATCCTAATAGTCAGGGCAATGGAAAAACATTGAAATCGTTTGAGGGGGAGTGCAAAGTTCTTGCCCAACGAATACGTCATTTCGAAGTAGGTTATTTGTTGTAGATTGACTCGTTCCGATGAATGATCAGCTCTAGATCATTGATCAACCAATTGATCGTTGATCAATCAATTAACCTTGATCTTGGAAAATTTACCCTAGTAATATCACGTACACAATCTTGATTAATCTTTATAGTCAATAGTTAATATATAGTCAATAGTTTTTTATTCATCCAAAATTGCAAATAAATATGGATATGTCATAATCCTAATGATTTAAAACACAATGATCAAAATATAAATGTAACAAATAATTCCTCTTTTTTCAAATCAGTAAAAATAACCAAAAGTCAGAAAAAATAAGATAAATGCTCAATAATGTCGTACGTACAACAGCAGTAATCATAACGAATAATCAAATATTATCAACCTATTATTACGAGTTTTACCTCGTTTGTTTAAACATAAGAATAAGAGAGATATCTTAGAAATGTCATATTATTTTTCATAATAAACATGTTTTTTTTTTTTTTTTTAATAAATTTATTTATAGAAAAAGATACATTTTTTAAAATTTTACAATCTTGCCAATCTGGTATACAGTTTGTTGGCGAGACAAACTCTAATTTTTCTAGTCTTACACTTCTAATTTTGTGATACAAAAATACATTATTAAAATATAAAAAACAATGCACAGCAGTATTACTACTGTTCTTACTACAGGCTTACATGTACTTATATTAAAGGTATTGTAATATTTCCGCGGGGTCGTTTATCTTATAAATAGCATGAGTGATGAGCCAGTGTTTAACTCTATTTTCGGATATTTTTGGTTCTAAATCTCGTGTTGTCATTTAAAGTTATTAAAGAGTTGATAGGCCAACTACATAAATTACTTTTGGAACAATGTTAAACGGACTTCGGGGCAATGTTGGCTTTACTACGAGTGTCGTGATCATGTACGTTCATTAGGGCGGATCGTTTTTCTTTTCTTCAGAATTTCAAACTGTAACCATTATACAGCCTTTGGTGGAGTATATAAAATTGTAACCATTATACAGGCTTTGGTGGAGTAAGAGTAATGAAGTAGCTTTTGTTTTGTTTGTTCTATAAAGGTTATTTATTCGACTACTATACAGCTGTTTGTTATATAATTATTATAAATTAGTATACTTTATAGCGATTTTACCACCCTTATTCGACAAAAAGGCTGTAAAGGACAAAATTATATGACTAAAAGATAATTTAAGCCAAATTGCTTTAAATGACACCATTACATAGCTGAGAGTTAATCTGAACGCCTTTACATGACTTTTAATCAGCCTAAAGCTATATTCGTCGCATCTTATAATAATATGGATTTTGTGCTTGTTGGTACTTTATCCGATATAATTATTACAGCTAAACCAATTACTTAAAGCGAATTAAGCGCGCTAACTATGAGAGTTAATTTGAGGTAGGAACTAATTTGCCATCGTCCACAATAAATAGCGGCGCGGCCGCTACGCTTCATGAATTTTTACGCGCCGTAACTGAAACTGAGCGGGGGAAATAGCGCTCGATCTTATCTGAAATGTACATAACTTCATGCAAGGAAATCGCCCGATTACATTGATATTGCCCAGAGAATTGCCCTTAAGGGAGGTTCTGCAGACCACCTAATGTATGTCTATGGTGATTTTATTAGTAATATCCGAGAAGTGTAAAACGATACCTTAAACATAGTTTATATCTACAAAATAAAAATAAAATCTTTCATGGTCGACGAAGAGTGAGAGAGAGAGGGAAAGGGGGTATACCACTATATAATGTAGACAATAACCGTTATTTAATTCAATTCAATTCAAATAACATATTGTACAACTAAATTGCTTAATCAACAGCAAGAAAGTAAAATCAATCATTGTATGATATCTACTCTCCGATGACACCCAACTAAGCAAGATTGTGCTTGGGAGGACATTCTATTAACATGGAAAAATATTAATTAATGTGGGAATACGTTTAAAAAAATCTAACAAGTAAATATATTAAAAAGAATAAACATGGCTGCCGTTACAGAAAGTGAAATATTGTATTTATAAATATTTTCATTACGGTTTTTTCTGAAATATTTGTTGTTTATCTATTTATCCATACAGATAGATGCATATTTCCAGAATATACTCAATCAGACCTTTATTTTACACTAAACACGATATATTTCTAATAATCTATTAACATTTGGGCATTTGAACATTAATACGACGTCTTACTTAATACTTACCTAAACGGTCTCATACAAATTAATGCTGTTAAGTAATGCTATCTGCCGACGCGGCAATACCGCCGCCGTCTGCCGCTGCCGTCTGCTGTCTGCCGCGTGGATCGCAATCACATAGACTTCGGTTGTGAGTGACTCAGCAAACGAAACCTGTGGCAGGAGCATGTCCGTTGTTCGTGGTTTACACAATTTCTGTACAAATCATATTATTATATTATAATTATTTTTAATAATTGCAGGTGTCGAATATCAGAATGCGAAAACCTACCCAACAGCGAATGGCTGAAATGGGCTATACCTGATGGTTCAATGCATAGTTGCATGAGGTATGACTCCCCATACTTAGCCGCCAATATTACCGATCAAGACTTAATGTGTAGTGCCGACTGGTTCGACAATGAGACTATTTCAAAATGCGACACATTGGTATACAGCGGAGAAAATACAATCGTCAAAGATGTGAGTGTTATTTATTATTATTTTCTGTATAATAACGAGAAACGGGATTTTCTTTCGGCAAACGAAACTCAGCTATTGCTATTTTTTATTTTTTAATAATTAGCTAAGATTTATAAGTAGGTATAAGTAATCTTACTCTATTTTTCAGCAATTATGATTAATTAAATACCAAGTTTTTGTTCGTCATTTTTATTTTATCTTTTCAATTTTGCTTTTATTGTCTAGCTAAAAAGTATCGATAATAACTATTAGTGTACGCATTGCTTTAATTTTTTTATGTACCCTTTTATCTTTATTTACTTTTTGTAAGGGTTCATTCACATATTTATAACTATTTAAATATCCGCCATAAAACAGGCTATAGCCTAGTTAGGTGACATTAAAATAGGATCACTGGCAGTATTTCCGGGCATATCCTGTTATTAGTGTTTTTACAGAAGATATTTTACTGAAGATAATTTTACTGAAGATAATTTTACTGAAGATAATTTTACTGAAGATAATTTTAAAATACAAATGAAATTAAAATAAATAAATTCAATCATTAGACGTATCGTTAAAAACAAGACGAAATTAAATGCGTATGATCACAACGACTACAACCACTTAAAATTCATTAGTACTTTTTCATTACCTATTTATTAGCAAAATAATTTCAGATCGTCCTCTTTCTAGTATAATGACGAACGTAGGTGTGTGAAAGATATACATGTATTCCTTTTCACATGCTACTGTCTGATTATCAATACTGTCAATTGACGTTTTCAGCGACTAAAAGGTATGAAGTGATTCACAGGGTCGACCCAAATTGTATGGTTGGCAACGTTAAGTGACATTCTTAAAACAAGAATAAACTCTACTGCTACGGTCTCTTTCTAGCATCATTAGGTACCTAGTTGCATGAAAAAGACAAATATATTACGAGTGATACGCCGCTCCGCTACCGGTTTTGTTAATATTGCCAACATCAGCGATTAAATGGCATGAAATATTTGATAGTTACGTTCTACGTATGGCTACGTACTACTGGCTCAATGAGTCAAAATCCCCCTATGTACTTACCATTTTCTTTATATTTATTTCGTCGCTTTAAGTCTTAATATCGGGCGCAGGGATCTCTTAGTCTTAAGTCTCAGCCGTTTCAAATATTCAACTTCAAAATTTTGGGATTCTCTCTTTCTTCTCTCTGACATGTCTGACATTCTGTATAATATCTTGGAAGCTATCCAACCGATTGCGATAAAGTGTAGCCAATAAGATATGGAAGTTACGAAATATGCAAGTTACATGGCCCGGTGGCATAGTGGTTAGGTCGCCTAATCTTACATTGTAAGGTCCCGGGCTCGATGCCCGGCTGGGTCACCATTTCACCGTTGGGATAAATTAACTGAATTGCATTTGATTTCCGTCGATCAAATGCAATAACAAGACACGCACTTGCACGCATATTTCACGCACACATACCTACATATAAACACTTCATAAAAGGAGTTGGTTGGAAGACATTGTCGTATGACAATAAACCCGCCCATTGTCAAATTTCACAATAAAGAGTAAAAACAAACAAACAAACATATAGGTATAAAGCTGATCAAAATCAGGTAAGTGATTCTCGAGTTATTAACAGAAAGAGAAAGAACGACAAACAGACACACATACAGAAGTCACTTCCAATAATATGTGGGAATTAAATAAATCAGTTCAAATAACTATAATTATATTATCAGAAGTAGGATGGAATGCCTGTTTAATTAGGATTAAAATAAAGAATATCCTCCTAGTCTCAGTCAGTTAAATTAAAACATTAAATCTAAATGGATAATAAACGATTCTGAATAGGTTTCAGCCCACTCTGCTAAATGGTCGCAAAATGATATTCTTCGAAAGAGTATGCATTATGGATAATCCGCCTCCTTTCTTTCTCTTTACCTCTCTCTCTCTCTATCTCTTTCTCTTGCTGGGTGTTTGAATTTCATTTCCTGTCAGTACTTTAGTAGCGGAGGACGGCTTTCAATAATATCCTTAACAAGAACGTGACATTTCCTTTGAGTGGCAGATACAAATTTTAAGCAAAAAATCATTTTCACCCTTCGCCTTCAGATATTAAGAGGTTCCTAAACTTCTCAACCCTCAGTTTACTGACATTATATCACCGCCCAAGTAAGAAATGAAAACATCGACCATTTAACAATTTAGAAAACTTTGATCAAGGCGAGAGTGTGATAAGAGCCGTCTCGGATCCGACTTATAAAAAAGGATTTGAATAATAAATCTCATTCAATTACTAAATTGGCAACGCGAAGCCGACATCGATATTCGAATAATATAAACGTTTCTGCAGCTACAGTGAGCCAGAGAAATATTTTTTTACGCCTCTCAATTTCTCTTTGATGTTGTAGTAAAAGTAAAAGTAAATTCCTCAATGAAATAAAGGATAAAGCCTTCCTTGTTGACCGAGCGGAGCGAGGTCATTGTCACTCGGCCGGAGATGACTGTTTAGCATTGTATCTATTTGTTTGGTACGCAATTACGACTAAACATTTGTTTTGTTTTCTTCAAATTTGGCATTAATATTCCATAAAGTCATTAACCCCTTGAGTATGATACGACCAAATCTGGTTCTGAAACAATTATCCGTTGAGTATGATACGACCAGATCTGGTTCCGCGTTTTTTTCACTTCTTTGACGTTCTCATTCATAATTATCTAATTGTTTTACAAAATGATATTTCAATATTCTATATTCGAAATTTCAATGCAATCATTGTGCAGTTGTTCTTTTTATGATTGGTGTAGTAGTTTCGTTTATGATTGGTGTAGTAGTTTCGTAGTTATAGTACTTTAAGGTCGATGTCGCCGAAAATCCTGCAAAAGAGACAGATGCATCCATGAAAATACCCATTTACTCCAAGGGTTAAAGTGACCTATGTCTATGTGTTTTTAATTCGTCGAGATAGTGGCCGTTTATGGGCGTGGAAAAAAATGTTTTCAAATTTAATCTGACATATCAAAATATAGATTAAGTTTGAGTAAACAAATAATATATTTTTTTTTAATTAATTCTTTCGCAATATGGAGTGGATGTGGATGAATAAAGAAAATATTTTGTATTTCATTTCTATTTAAATATGTTATGCCATTAGGAAGGTCTTTAGGGGGGCATTTAGGGAGAAGCGAAATACATTTTCAAAATGTATTTCGAATGTATTTTGAATATATAAAATCAAAAAATATTTTATGATATATCAAAATGAAAAGGAATGCGAGCAGACAAATAATGTATATAATGAGCGTCAAAAAAATTAAAATACTTTTGAAATTACACCTTTTGAGATTTTATTTTTTGATTCAGTTCAAAAATATTGACCGTTTTAATGATCCCTATACAATCGATGTCTACTATATACAAAATTATTATAGAGTTTATTTGTTTCGTTAAGTATATCATATGTACAATGTTTGCTCTGTGAAATCGATTCAAAATAGACGATCTGATATGAAATTACTGACTGATTAATGTAACATTAATGAGGGAATGCGAAGAATTTTATGCAACGATTCACATGTATAAGGACAGGAGGGTGGTGTCGACTACAAGGGCGAACCCGTCACCCTAGGCTGGTATAACGATATGGATCATTCTTTCAGCCGTGGGATGAGCGTAGAAGACTTGGGGACAAGACAATCTACTGTCTAGTTCCCCAGCAACCCGTTAGAGACCAACGCCTTACGGCGAGGCAACGGGAAACGTACACAGCTGGCAGCCTCACACCTAACTACCAGTTTTGACAATATATCTCCATCTGGAATTAACCTTCAGGATACCTGCGTCCTCCCAACTGGTTACGGATCGAAGTCGCTTACGCAACCTCTACCTGTTGTATGACAGCGGTAATTCAATTTGAATTTATCGCGGACCTGGGCGTTCTTAGCCCGTAGCGCCACACGGGATCGAGTGGCTCAAGGTCATTTCAAGAGTGGCATGACAACAGGCGAACATCCAACCCTGCTTTCCTAAAACAGTGTATTTCCATAGTCTCCAGACCCCTTCAGCAATTAGTCAGAATGCACAACCGATTGGCATCGCCGACCGTTGCGCAAACCGTCCAGTGGCGCCGGGATGCAATCCCGCCGGGAGAAACCGGTCTACCAGCTCTGAAGCCTGAGATACGGGAGTCTTACCCGGGTTGCCTTTCACTCGTAGAGGCTTCTGAAAATATTAAACTTTTTGATGATAAGAACAGC
The DNA here is from genome assembly GCA_944548615.1 of Micropterix aruncella. NCBI lineage: Eukaryota > Metazoa > Arthropoda > Insecta > Lepidoptera > Micropterigidae > Micropterix > Micropterix aruncella. The sequence continues at coordinate 4,880,477 of OX155961.1, read as the reverse complement.
AAAAAGTTTAATATTTTTTGTACACTATACCTTTTATTCAGAAAATAATAATACCAAAATCCTCCGAATTCGGACCTATTAATATTTTTTAATGTTCCCTGTCCATTTTCATGTCTTATTCTGTTTGCTTAGAATATCTACCGCATCATACGGGCGCGGCGCAGCGGTCTTACGGTATATGATATCACTCTTGTAATGTGTACCTACCGACCTCCCTAGTCGACCGACCGCCGCGCCCCCCTCCCCCCTCCCTGTTAGCTTTTGTTTCTCCTTTTCCACTTCGTACAAATATTGAAGTCCGCTAAAAATAAGTAGCTTTGCGAGTTTCGCAATATGACATCTATCGCAGAGTAGTGGTAGCTTCGAATCTAGATGATACTCTACTGTTTACTTTACCAGCCTACTAACCCACGCGACGAGGAGGTGAATAATTGTGAACGCACAAAATTGATGAAGACGGATATATTTTGACACCCCCCCCCCCCTTTCCCCCACCACCTTCCTTCCTCGAGACGATTAAGACCATTTCCAGACTGAGATCTGCTGTGTTTCTGTCTATCTCTGTGTGTATGTTTTCCGCCACGATAGCGCCTAAACGCTTCATCCGATCGAGCTGAAACTTGGCACGCAGGCATCAATTGCTCATGACTAGAGTTAAAAAGATTAGAAACGACAATGCTGCCCGTTTGGAGAATGATCGGGGTTGTCTGGATAAGTATGTTTCCTAACCTGATATTTGTCGACCTGTTACCATCTATTTTTGAAATAATCCGTCCGCCATCCAGTCCCGAAAGACCTTGACGGGCAAGGGGCGCCTCGGTCCGCGATAAATTCGAACTGAATTACCGCTTACAGCAGGTAGAGGCCGCACAAGTGACCTAGAATCCGTGACCAGACTGGACAATGGAGAAATCCATCCAAATCTGGTAGTAACGGCGTGAGGTTGGCTAGTTAGTTTTGCTTCCCAATGGCTCGCAGTAACGTGTTGGACTCTTACTGGCATGTTGGCTTAGTTATACGGTAGGCTGTGTTGTCCCTAAGTCTCCGCGTTCACTCCATGAGAGAAAGAATGATCGGATATAATTATAACTCCCAGGGGTGTCGGGTACGCCCGTTGTAGTTGACAACTATCAAATGCTGTTTTTATAGCTCCTCGCGGTTTTTCTTCCAAACTTTTCACTTTTCGTTGGAGGTTTATCACAGTTTGTAACCTTCTATGCGTTGGAAGGTCGTCAGCATAAACCGCGCAAGAACGTAAATTATCTTCCTTCAAGAATGGCGGACAGGCAATTGCGTATCGGTTCATGTTGAAAATCACTATATATGTACATATGAATAATTGAAGAAAATAAATATCTACTATCAACATTTGTAATACTATTATAATAGAAGCTTATAGGCCATATCTCAGTTAGGCCACTAAGACCCATGCGTTTAGGGTCGTCCAAACTCACGGGTCAACACCCATCCAGCGGCCTCCACGCAGAAGTGCGACCCCGTGTAGGACTCTGGCCTGGGGGCCGGTTCTCCCTAGGAGTCAATCTTCGGGCGCTCCTGGACGGTTTGCGCACCGTGCGGCGTCAGCCATTCGATTATGCATTCCGACTGGCAACCGGGGGAGTCTGGAAACAGTATTGTTTCCTATATAGCGGTACAGGTTTTATACCTTGTGGCAGCCGCTCTTGAAACGACCATTCGGCTACCCAATACCGGGTAAAAGCCTAGCAAATGATGCCGTGGTCCGGTATACACCGATCACCGCTAAACTAGGGAGAGGATCACGCAAGCGACTTCGAATCTGTAACCAGTTGGGAGGCCGGATTAATCTGGCCATAGCCGGTAGCAAGGGCGCTTGGTCTGCCTGTTGGGTTAACTACCCGGTGCCGGGCGGTAAGGGTTGGTCTCTCGCGGGCTAGTTGGCGGAGCTAGATAGTGGATTGTCCATTTGTCCATTGTCTCTAAATCTTCTACGCTCATCCCACGGTTGAACGAACGATTACATATCGTTATACCAGCCTGGGGTGACGGGTTCGCCAATTGTAGTCGACACCGCTCAAAAAATACCATTATAATGGCAAATAAAATGTATAGAATCGGAATGAATCTACTCATACTAAGAATAGGAAACTTTAGAAATTGGAATACAAAATAAGAATAGGAACTCTTACAATTTTGTGGATAAAATAAATTTATTAGAAAAAAAACATTGGTTAGAAAAAATCGTTGCAGCCTTCCATAGGAGAATCTTTTCATGTTTTTAAACCAGTATATGTCCGTATTTGCAAGTCACTGGATTTGATCATTTGAAGATTTGTCATTTGGTCACTGGAAAAAAAAATATACGTGTGGCACTCGGGGACTGCCGCGGTAAAGCTATTGCATAGCATTTTTAACAACTTATGCAATTATCATTATTTATTTATTTTATTTATTTATTTTTTTCTGATATCAGATAACTGCGCTCTATCGGAAAACGTTGAATAATTTAAACGTCTTCCGATAGAGCGCCGCGCACGAATTTTTTATTCGATAAAGCAAAAAACCGAATTATTCGAAAAAAATCGTAGATAAAAAGATAGATAATTAAGTTATCTTCAAAATGGTGCAGGTTTCATAATAATACGCCAGATAGTATTTGCGTAGTAGTCGTTTTTGTGTTCGGTTAGACCTAATTTCACAAATTAATTACACTATGTAATATAAACAAAATCTAACATATTCAAAGCTAAGAATATTAGGAAAATGTTCTTGTTTAACATATATTTTTTTCGAATCGTAAGCAGTACTCGTTTAGACGTAATTATCAGTTTAAAATCATTAATTTTCGTTAAGAAATTTCTTCATTCGGTCGCCGCGCTGGGCTAGGCCCGCGATAAAAGCTATGCAATAGCTTAAAAACAAAAGTTTTACTAAATAGTGGCTATGAAGATGTTTTAAATTGACAAATTAATCAATGGAATCGCGGAATTAGGCTCAATAAAATAGTGACTGCGCATTGGATAAAGTAAAATGAAAAAAAAAAACGAAAATGATACTTTGTCTTAGAAACGCTTTTACACAGAGCATATTTTACAGTTGCTTGTATGTACCTTTGATTACTTTGTAAGGCCACACATTGCCATCAGTCATCAAAAGAAACGCAGAGTATCATTTTATGTCGCTTTTCGCCTACGAAATATCACGTGGACTTCAATTGCTTTATAGTCTCAGGAACTGTCTTTACTCGGCTGCAATATACCAGTAATTTCCTCCGAAATGGTTCCCCATTTCTCCCTCTATGGCTTAAGTCGGAGGAAACTGCGGTGTGTTCTTCCTCAGTGTTTACGACGTTTGTACGGGGATTCATTTATAGAGAAAATGAGGTGAGTTTGGTAGCGCGTGATATTAATGAGATTGAGTTAAATGAGACTGGTAGAGTTTGATCGAGACAGTTATTACTGATGCAAAAAATATGGTATAAAAATTGAAAAAATAGAGCTCGGTATACTGTCTTCTGTTTAGTTTACGTTTTTTGGTATGGAAAATGAACTAATGGTGTAAACTTTATGTAATACTAAAAAAAACTACTATATTAGGTAGGAAATCCTGCACTTAGATAAGTCACGAAATATAATGCAATAAAAATAATTAACACAACATTATCTAGAATATATTTTTTAATATTACCAACTCACATACAAACGATCATGCAATTATGTATTACAAATAATTTAAATATCCTAATAAAAAGAACAGTCGAAAGCAAAACATATTAAAATATAAGTAATGGCATTTATTATAAAAATATATCTGTATGACGAAGACTATGGCAGTTGTTTGATATTATAAATAAGACGAAAATGAATTTACTGTGTAAAGTTTGTAGCACCCGAGGTTTCGGCGATGTTGCAACCGCCAACCGCAGTTAGAAACATCGCCGAAACGTCGGTGCTAGAAACTTTGCGCGATAAATGTTTGTCTATCCTATTTATATTGTGATTATTTCATAACATTTATTCATGTTATTTATTGATTTATTATTTATTTATCCTCTGTAATATATATTCTATAATTAATAAATGGCTATTAGAGTTAGGGCGCTCTGAAACAGAGAAGGAACTTTCAAATGTGGTTTAATTTGTCCAAAAATGTATCTATGGAAGATGTTAACCATGTGAAATTTATAGCACCCGACGTTTCGGTGACGTTGCAGCCGCCGTTGTCCAGGGTAGATTGTTTCTATCCTATTTATAATGTGAAACAACTGCGATAGTCTTCGATTTTATGTTAGCTATGGTTACTATTATCATTGTATTATTATTATTATTAGTTTAATCTTTAATATACTTAAAATAAATTTCGTATTTTTTAAACTCTACATAATACTTCTATTGTCGGTTCGCAATCTTAATTAGTCTTAAATCGGACATATAGGCTGTGGCGTAAGCTTAGTTCGATGTGACATGATTCGGGTTGCATGGGTTTGAGATGAATCAATTTGTAGTTCTATTTAAACAGAAAGTTATTATGTTTTCCTTATGTAACCTTAGTTAGATAAGACATGTAAATTAAAATAAATAAATAATAAAATATAAAAAACACTATAAAAATAGGGCAGTGCCCTTGATGCCCGCACTAAGTAGCTGATATCAATTTGAAACTGCTGCCGTAGAGTGTCCATGGTTCATCTATGTATATTTTCCGTTTGTTTATTCCACCATAACATCTAAACGCTTGGACCGAATTAGAAGTGAGTGATATTGTTAGAACTATTATGTCATCCCGAATGTCATAGGGTACTATACTTAACTGTCCATAGATTAGGTAAGTAGTTGCCTAAATGTCCACAGGTCCAAACTTCAATAAATTAACATAAATATATCGTGTTTAGTGTCAAATGAAAGGTCTGATTGAGTACGTTCCGGTAATATGCATCTATGGATACAACATAAACCACAATTACTTCTTAATAAAACCGTAATGAAAATAAATATAAATGCAATAGTTAGTTCACTTTCTGTAATGGCAGTCGTGTTTTTTATTCGTTTTAATACATTACATATTACGCCGTTGTAACTTGTTATGTATTACTTAGACTTTTAAAAGTGTTTATTTCGAAAATGTAAAGAGTTTTTTTTTCTTTGAAAAGTTCTGATGGACTTAAGTCCTCTATTCTAAAATATTACGCCATACATTGTTAGGGAAAGGAGTAATCGAATTTAGTGGTGTCAACCTCCTAGTAGAATTGATTATTGGTGTAGGTCATAGGTTTTCAACGTGGGCGATAACGCCCTTGTGGGTGTTTGAGATTTTCAAGCGGACAGTAAAAGACCCAGAGAAAAGGTAAAAAATATATAATTGCGCCAATACCTGTTCCAGATTCACGACAAATGGTAAGTCAAAAAAATTGGGGGGCTTTGGAAAAAAATATCCTCATAGTGGACAATGGGCAAAATAAGGTTGAGAACCTATGGTGTAGGTAGAGGTTATTATAGATATCTCATACCCATAATTTAAGAGCTATTTCCCAACTTGTGTGTTTCAGTTTAACTTGGGGTGCCAGGAATGGAAGAGGACTTTGGTCGGCACCATCCATAATGCTGGTTTCTTCATTTCTCTCAGCCTTACAGGACTCTTCTCGGATCGCTTTGGCAGGAAAACCGCTCTGGCGACAGCTTCACTCTTGAACGGTGTCGCAGGTCTCCTCCGGTCCTTTGCAGTCAACTATGAAATGTTTCTGGTTTTTGAGTTCATAGAAACAGCATTAGGAGGTGGACTGTATACTTCCGCCTTTATTTTAAGTAAGTGACTGGGTTTTGTATTTGTTGAACATTTTTATTCATAAAGGAGCCACAGATCTGCCAGCCAATAATAAAACAACGAAATTTGCGTATGCAGAAAATGACTAAAGTATTTCTTTGAAACGCCACGGCGTTGCGGGGTTAGGGCTTCCACTCGAGAGTGCGCTTACTGTTTTAACTCGGTACACTTGCCCGTATTCCGTTTCTCGCGGGCTTAAACTAATCTGGTGCTAAAAATTAAGAACTTAAGCACCTTCGTTATTTTGTTGGTGTTCCGTTTCATCAAAATTAAGAGCCGTTCTTAAATCTTAAAATTTCCGTTTTGTCTATGGCCGTTCTAAAGCGGGGTCAATTTTGACAGATCCCCGCCCGGTCAGTAGCCCGATCGCTCGCCGCCGCCGCGCCGTTTCGTGTTTGTGTGTCGATTCGCGTTTTCGTTTGTTTTGAAATAAAATGCCAAACAATAATAAGGAGAATGTGCCTAAACAAGAATATACAGGCCGATTTATCCATAACCTACAAAAAAATACACAGGATTTTCAGGGCAAGATATGAATAAACGATTACTTACGATAATCTGTGCTCATCATCACTTCTTCGATTTAAAAGCCAATGCTGAGCAAACATCTTTGAAAATTGCAACAAGAAAAGTCTTCGGAATCAAAAGCAAAAACAATTTAGACGGCTGTCAGACGAAGACTGATTGGTTTTAGACCGTTCTTAGATAAGACCCCGAACAAGACCCATCCGCCATGACAGTTGTAGAAACGGAATACCAAAAAGGGTCTCGACGGTGCTTAACGTCAATTTAAGCACCTGATGATCTCTACATAAGCACGCGCCAGTTAGGACCTCTAAAAGGGAATACCAAAACGTCACTTCAAAATTAAGCGTCGTTTTAGCGTCTTTTTCGACCCCAATTTAGGCACCTGCGAGAAACGGAATACGGGCCACTGTGGTATAGCGGAGCGAACGGTGGGAGGTTCAAGCACCTTTTCAGTTCGGCAGGAATCACATCAATATCAGGCTGATTTCAGATTTGTCCAGAGCGGTCATGCAGGATTCTTAAAATAATTTGTTTGTTTCGTTTGTTTCGAGTTTTTATTGCGAAATTCTACAATAGCCGGGTTTATTACCATGCGATAATCTCTTACAACCAACCTTACTATATAATGTTTAGATGAATGTGTGTATAGTGGCTCTGGTCGTGGCCGCAGATGATTGAGTGTAGATGAGGAGTCCTTAGCTCAAGACCTCAGACTCCTATTATGTTATCCTTGCACCTCGACCTATACAGAGAGTCTCTACTCTCTGTATAGGTCGAGTCTCTACTCTTTATGTGTTTCTTTGAGCACAATATGAATATTTAAACAGTTTTATTAAACGTTAAAGAGAGTGATGATGCGGGTACCTAGAGGTCTGGTCTCGTTACTCAGAAGAGCACTCTAGGCGGTTTATGATTTTGCGTGAGATCCGTGTGAGTTTGCTAGCTTGAAGGACCACCTGGTGTACCTTAGTACCCAGGAGCGGATATTTAAAGTGGAAAGACAGGATGTCGGTACTTACGGTTTTGTTTGTTCCGTATGTGCTGCTGGACTGCACTGCTTCTCGTTTATCTGTCACTCACTGAGGTTTCACACGAATTGCGATGCGGGCTAATCAACACAAAGGTTTGTGTGATGCGATGCGGCGGTTTGCGACGAGAAAAAACGATAATCTCGTCTGTTGTTGCGGAGCGAATACATTCGACGACGCGCCTCGCCAAGTCAACAAATGTACTGTCCTACCCGTCGTTCCGACGGGGCGATCCGTAGCGCTGGGCGGCTCAGATCGGCGCGAGTCGTGACATGTTTAAATGGGTACCGACAATATTGATTGGAGCGGAAGAATTTATAAAAGGGATTGGATTAGACAAGTGATTAGGAGGCGGAAAATTACGCTAATTCTCACACAAATCTCACTGGCGTGAACATTCCCCCGGCCTTGAAAGGACCCCTTTCAAATGAAAGGTATAAACCTTTATGTCATGTGAGAATTAATACCCAATCTATTAACTTGAATGCACCAATCGACCCTGTGTGTGTTCTCAATGAAGCGATGTGATGAATTTATTATAAAGCGGTTATTATGTCAGCTGATCTAAATGGCTAAAGAAATGCGGTTGGTAAAATTATAAGTAATTAAACATTTGCGGTTTTATTGATTTGTGCGGGATGCGGTTATTCTAATTGAAAGTTTATTGAGTTGGTAAAGGGCAGATCTTTACCACCGGTCGCTTGTAAACCCCAGACTTGGTCCGGACAAGAACCACTCGAGTTACGGCATCTGTGCCAGGATAAATTTCTTCTATTACTCCTAAAGGCCAATGAAGAGGCGGAGAGTTATCTTCCCTCACAAGAACGACCATCCCTTTGACAATGGGATGAGACGGGGTATTCCACTTCTGCCGTACTTGCAAGGTATGTAGATATTCCAGACTCCAACGAGACCAATAATTTTGCACCATATGGTCCAGCATAAATTTGCGTTTGATCGTAGAAAGTGGTTGTTCTGATACAGAGGCAGCTGGTAGCGAGGTTAGTGGTGTTAAGGTTAGGAAATGGGCGGGCGTTAGTGCGAGTGGCTCTGATGGATCACCACTTAATAATGAAAGTGGACGTGAATTTAAGAGGGCTTCTATTTGAGCGAGGGCGGTGTATAACTCTTCATATGTTAAAATTTGCGTACCAATTACTCAGTGGAGATGAGTTTTTACAGAACGGACATTTGCCTCCCATATACCACCAAAATGTGGGGCACGTGGTGGATTCAATTTCCATTCAATCTTGGAAGACGTGAGGTGTTTATTTATAACACCATTATATTCGTCCGAAGCGAGAAATGAATACAAAGAGTCTAGGTGGGACTTTGCTCCTATGAAATTAGTCCCACAGTCTGAGTACATGGTACTACATGGACCTCGCCGGGATAAGAAGCGTTTGAATGCATTTAGAAATGTTTCTGTGCTTAAATCAGAGACAAGTTCGAGATGAAGAGCGCGGGTTACTAGACATACGAAGAGGCATAAATATGCCTTTTGTGTGCGACACCCGCGATAACGATTGAGTACTATTGTGAAAGGACCGGCATAATCAACTCCCGTGTGGCAAAATGGTTTTGCTTGACGTACGCGACATGCTGGCAGATCGGCCATTATCGGAAATACCACTTTAGGGTTCGTTTTGAAACATGTGTTGCACATTTGAATGCGTTTCCTTACAATGTTTCGTGCAGACAGAATCCAAAATTGTTGCCGCAGTAACGACATCAATAAATGGGGACCAGTGTGCATGTACCGACTGTGGTAGTAATCTATAATTAGATTGACTACATGATCGCGCTTAGGAAGTAAAACTGGATGCTTACTTTCCTCACTCAGTTCAGCGTTCGCCAGTCTACCGCCTACTCGAAGTAGACCATCCTTTAAGTGAGGGTTGAGCTTGCGTAGAGCGCTTGACGCTGGTTGGTTTCTTTGTATGGTTTTAATATCTTCCGAAAAATGTACCGTTTGAACTGCCATTAAAATGCGAGACTCTGCAGCATCTAAATCAGAAACTGTCATTTTGGCCGATCTTGGTAACTTCTTTGTAAAGCGAAGTACATAGACAACTATATGGAGTAGTCTAGACCACGAAGAAACCCGTTTGGCTAATGTGTACATTAATGGTTCTTCAGCTGATATTGTACTTAACACCACTGTTTTTTCCTCAGGAACTGCTACCTGCTTGTCGTGAGTAAATGGTTGGATAGGCCAAACACTTGAATCTGACTGGAGCCATGGAGGCCCATGTAGCCAGAGCGGGTGATCAATTAGTTGAGAAGGTAATAAGCCCCTGCTCAAACAATCGCTAGGGTTTTCATTACCTGATATATGGTAAAATGTGGATGCGGGGAGGTTATCATGAATTTTTGCGACTCGGTTTGACACGAAGGTGTGCCACCGATGCGGGGATGAATGAATCCAACTTAGAGCGACGGTAGAGTCAGAGAAAGCGAATATATTTTCAAGTCGATAACGCGGAGTGTACGTATCGACAACTACCTTTATCAATTTTGAAAGTAAGAGAGCTGCGCATAACTCCAGGCGTGCAAGAGATACAACCTTTAGTGGAGCGATTTTAGACTTTGCACAGACTATAGTGAGCTTGTTTGGCCTGTGATCTGCGTAGGACACATGTAAATAAACCACGCCTCCATAGGCCTTTTCACTTGCATCTCCAAATCCAATTAAAGTTAGGGTGACGTTTGATGTGACTCCTAAGTGTCGAGGTATTTCCAGGCGTTCCAACTCTGGTAATTCTGCTTGGAATTGAGACCATGCAGAAATGATGTTTTGAGGAGGCATATCGTCCCAGTCCAATTTTAGAAGCCATAAAGTTTTGATTAGCAGCTTTGCGTATAATATAACTGGTGCAACAAAACCCATGACGTCCCAAAGCTTGGCTACGCAAGATAAAATGTTGCGCTTTGTGCATTTAGTTATTTCAGGATTAACGACGAAAGTAAATACATCAGACGCAGGTAGCCAACGAAGACCCAGAATGTTTATAGAATTTTCTTCCTTAAAATCCACTGCTTGAGAAAGGCAGTGTTCCTCGGGGATTCTCTGTAGAAGTTCATGCGAATTGCTGGAAAATTTTACAAGGTCAAATCCCCCGGCCTTGAATAATTTAATCAGCTGAGTTGACAACTCGATTGCGTCTGATGGTGTCATGACACTTGTGACTACATCGTCCATGTATATGTCTCGTGTCACTACTTCCGACGCTAGAGGAAAGCGGCTGCATTCGTCTGAGGCTAGGCGCCGTACAGTGCGAAGTGCCAGAAAGGGGCTGCATTTTAAGCCGAAACATACGCGGGTAAACTCGTAGGTAGTAAGAGGTTCATTTGGATTAAATCTATACAAGATGCGTTGAAATTTTCTATGTTCTGGCAGAATACCCACCTGCAAGTACATCTGTCGAACATCTGCATTTATTGCGATGGGAAATAAGCGGAAATTCAGGAGAATGTTGAACAAATTGAGTTGGAGATTTTCTCCTGCATATAAAATATCATTTAGCGATACTGTGCTGGAAGTTTTGGCGCTAGCGTCCATTACTATCCGCAATTTTGTAGTGGTTTTTTCTTCGCGAATAATTGCGTGATGCGGGATATAATAGCCGCAGTTTCCTAGGCCTTCCAGGACCTCGGAGAGGTAACTCTTATCTAAGTATTCCCGAATTGCTCCGTCGTATGTCTGACGCAACGATGGCGACGAGGCTAATTTTCTTTCGAGGGATAAGAATCGTCGGGTTGCGGTTTGTATAGAGTCCCCGAGTGTATCAACATCGTCCTTAAATGGTAAAGACACGGTATATCTCCCTGATGTGTCACGTGTTGTTGTGTTTGAGTATATTTCTTCACATTTCCGATCTGACTGTGATAGAAATTTTAATGTAGGGATTTCTTCTAGCTCCCAGAACTTTGCCATGAGATTCTCCATGGACATATTATTAAATGAACAGAAAGCGTAGTTGTTTAATGAACAGCTGGAATTGGATATTGGGGCAGTCCCCATGACAATATATCCCAGTTTTGTTTCAAGTGCGTGTGGTTGACCTACTGAGCCGAGTATCTTTCCCTTCAATAGGATCTCCGTAAAGATCTGAACTCCGAGTATCATATCAATGGGTTCAGGCGTGCCAAAGTTGTCATCAGCCAGCGGCAAATTCTGCAAGTAACTTAATGACGAAACATCAATTACCGCACTAGGCAGCTCGTCCGTAATTCGGTCAACGATCAGCGGTTGAATGGTGAATTTTACGTCATTATTATGACGGGAACTTAAAGTAACACATGTAATCCCGTTTACCGGATGTGTCTTCCCCCCTATCCCTTTCACAAATGCATGATTGCGATTCGGTAGAGGATTTAGACCTAACCGTTTACAGCATGCATGGGTTATAAAGTTATTTTGGCTATCACTGTCGATTAAAGCCCTGACAGAATATATCTGGCTCTTTGCGGTTATGGTGTTAAGACGAGCAGTGCCCAAAAGTATAACTTGATTTATGTTGGAGGTATGGCACCTTGGCCCAACAGAAGACAATGTGCACAGTGCAACGTCCGTTGGTGAAGCTGAAGTTTCATAATTTTTCGCGGATGGTGTATTTTGGAAATGCAGCAGTGTGTGGTGTTTAAGGTTACACCGACGACACCTACTATCGGATTTACATGCGTGCGTAGCATGTTTTGCACTCAGGCAATTAACACAACATTTATGTTTTTTCACAAAATTAAAACGATTTTCGGGCGTTTCTTTTAAGAAATCGGCGCACTTATAAAGGACGTCGTGGTCATTTTTTTGACAGAATGAGCATATGTTTGGGTTTTGTTCAATACCAACAAATGCATGGGATGACTGACCTGAACGTTTGTACCCACTATTGTTCGGTTTATTTTGATTGCCTATAGGGCGCAAAATTGACACCCTGTTGATCGTAGTTCGCTGCAGAATTTTTGCTTTATCACGTATGAATGTGACAAACTCGTCATATTTAGGAATATCTGTCTTTCTTATAGACATTTCGAATTCCTGTGCGGTTTCCCGGTCGAGTTTTTTCATGCCAATATGAATTAACAGAAACTCGGTTAAATCCGGTATTTTGAGTTGTTTTAATGCGGAAATACAACTTGAAAATTGATCAATAAATGACTCAAGATTATTTGAAGTTGATTGAGTTATAGGCTTTAAATCCAGAAGCATATCGCAATATGCTGTTCCAGTACCACGTACATCTTGGTATTTAGTAACCAATGTATTCCAAATGATGGAGTAATTCTCTGCTGCGGGCGTAATGCCGGCAAAGACTGTTTGCGCTTTGTCAGTTAATTTTCCTACTAAGTACTGAATTTTCTGAGAGTCTGACAATTCCGAATTTTCGTGGATAAACGTACGGAAAACCTCATAGAATACAGGCCAGTTCTGAAAGTTACCGTTAAATGACGGCAGCTCCAAGCGTGGTAATTTTGAAATATTGGAATTTTGCATGTGTGTGGTTTTTTTATTTATTGTTTCTTTTTTACGTTGAATGATACCGTATAGCTCTTCGAACGCAATGCATGGTTCAAAATTTGGCTCAAACTCTGGATTTAAATCCAATTTTAAAGAATTTATATTTTCTATTAATGTGTCGAATTTATGATGTAAGTCTGGCAACGTCGTTACATCCGCTAAAAACGATTCTCGCGAAATATCATCTGTAATATTTTTAGATTTATCGTATACTCTTTGCAAACGCGAGAAGTAGGATTGACGTTTAGACTCTAATAATTTCAACTGATTTTCTATTTTCGTAGGCATTTTGATTATAATTGAATAAAATAAATTTAATTATTGTTATATTATTTTTCTTTTGTTTAGTATTTTACGTAATGTAAGTAATTAATTAACACACAACAGGGTGAACTGGCGAAAATATGCGAATAGATTATTGAAATGCGAAAAAAATATATGCGAAAAAACTATGCGAAAAAAAGGCCAAAGAGACCTAAAATACGATATATTTAAATTTAATTTGAATGATTCACATCCGGGCCAAAGTGACCCCAAACATGGTTTATTCAAATTTACTTTGAATGATTCAAATCCGGCCGAAGTGACCAACTTATGATGATGCGGGTACCTAGAGGTCTGGTCTCGTTACTCAGAAGAGCACTCTAGGCGGTTTATGATTTTGCGTGAGATCCGTGTGAGTTTGCTAGCTTGAAGGACCACCTGGTGTACCTTAGTACCCAGGAGCGGATATTTAAAGTGGAAAGACAGGATGTCGGTACTTACGGTTTTGTTTGTTCCGTATGTGCTGCTGGACTGCACTGCTTCTCGTTTATCTGTCACTCACTGAGGTTTCACACGAATTGCGATGCGGGCTAATCAACACAAAGGTTTGTGTGATGCGATGCGGCGGTTTGCGACGAGAAAAAACGATAATCTCGTCTGTTGTTGCGGAGCGAATACATTCGACGACGCGCCTCGCCAAGTCAACAAATGTACTGTCCTACCCGTCGTTCCGACGGGGCGATCCGTAGCGCTGGGCGGCTCAGATCGGCGCGAGTCGTGACATGTTTAAATGGGTACCGACAATATTGATTGGAGCGGAAGAATTTATAAAAGGGATTGGATTAGACAAGTGATTAGGAGGCGGAAAATTACGCTAATTCTCACACAAATCTCACTGGCGTGAACAGAGAGAGAGGCGACTATACCGAAGTCTCTCTGCTGCTGACTGCTCTGACAGAATTAATTTAACATAGTTTAACATTGTTATGCTCGTAAACAGTGTGAAGTAATCCTAATGGTAGGGCTAAAACACGTCAATAAAATGCTGCAAATTTATAAAGCGTGAAATATAAATTCGATCTACTGGGAAATATATTGTCGCTTTTCCGTGTAAACGTAATTTTGCTTCTTCTACTAAGAATTATAAATCGTCGTTGTTACATGTTATTTGAAACGTTTCTTTCTGACTATTTTTCCTACGTGTGCATGTAACATGTGTGTGTTTGTCTTGTTATTGCATTCGATCGACAGAATTGAAATGCATTTCCGCGAATTTTATCCTAACACAAGTTTATGACCCAGCGGGGAATCGAATCCGGAATCTTACAATATAAGGTTTTGGTATAGTGTGTCTTGTTCGGCCCGTTCTTGTGATTAGGATGATATTGTTAGTGCGAGCGCTGGTCGCCATACACAATTTCACCGCATCGATTATGACGATGATTTATTATACCTTAACAACTCTAGAACACGTTAAAAAACACTTAATTTGTGAAAATATAATTTTGTAATTTTAGAAATCGAAATTTAAGTTGCTAAGAGTGCAACGGCTATTGCAAATTGCAAAGTACACAAAAAGATTGGCAAAATGCTCGACAATTTTATCATCTAAGCATAGATCAAATACTGCTCTTGAGAAAGTACAACCACTGCAAACACCCGGTGTTTACAAAATCGAGTGTCACTGTGGGCTGTCTCATGTCGGGCAGACGAAACGCCCCATTATGACTCGAGTATTGGAACACATCAAGGCGGTGAATTACGTTCACCTAGAAAAATCGGCAATCTGCGTTCATATATTGGACAGCGAAATGAACAAATTGGTGCAGTTTCATAATCCAATTATACTCTCAAAAGAAAAATATTATTTCCCGCGAATGACCAGGGAAGCAATAAAAACTAGACGAACACCAAACTTCAATCAAATGAATGTTTCAAAAGCTTTCACCACATGGATCACTCTAATTAGGAAGTGTTCATTGCCGACCCCTGACAACAGGGACGTTAAGCAGGACACAGTGAGTTATGCGTGCATAGATGATTTTCAAAATTCGGACCATAGTATACATCGCCACAATTTGCGCCAGCTAGCATCGCGGCGATAGAAATCGAAATACCCGCCCCAACGACCATTGAATAAAAAAAAAAGATCGAAATAAGGAAAACTCGAATCAGAAAATAGAATGAAAATTTAAAAAACACGGAAAAATACATGACGCGGAAGATACAGTATGTTAGACCAAGGAGTGATAAAATCACAAAAATGAATTTCCCCACAAAATATTTACTAGGAAATCTAAAACCTAACAGGTTTCAAACCTACAAATATCGAATCGAAGACTATCGCGGTTGTTTGACATTATAAATAGGATAGAAAACGAATTTACCGCGTGAAATTTGTAGGACCCGACGTTTCGGTGACGTTGCAGCCGCCGTTGTCTAGGGTAGACTGAAGAGCTGTCAGTCCGTTGTTTTGCGGGTAGGCCGCAAACCGCTGCCGCCACTACAACGGACTGACAGCTCTTCAGTTTACCCTAGACAACGGCGGCTGCAACGTCACCGAAACGTCGGGTCCTACAAATTTCACGCGGTAAATTCGTTTTCTATCCTATTTATAACTACAAATATCGGTTTCAAACTTACACATATCTGTTTAAAACCTACAAATATCGATTTAAAACCTACAAATATCGGTTTAGAACCTACAAATATCGGTTTAAAACCTACAAATATCGGTTTAAAACCTACAAATATCGAACCTACAAATAATATAAACTTAACAAATTATCGAATTTCCACATTTTTTCATTAAAAACATATCTTTCTCGCGATCGTTTCCATAACGCACGCGACAAACTGGGAAATCGCGTACAAATTGTCAGTCTGCGAGATTATAATGTTTTTTTCCAAATAAAAAAATGCGTTTTTCGCAATCTGAATCTATTTTAACGTACTTTAATATTCTTAATGTCATCGCCATCAAAGATCTTTATACGGATAAGTGACGCGGTGAATTTCTGTATCATAGCCCGTCGCACTGCGGCCTTGTAACCACGGAGCCTTGCAGCGGACTCCGGGGAAAAGTAACTAAAACTTCATACACCAGTTCCTTCGGAAGAGTAGAGACATTTTCCTAAAAAGAAAAATGAAACTGTATAAAACATGGGTGGTGAACGGTTTCGTGCAGCTTGGGCCACAAGATCCATTTTGTTCTCGGATCGGCTCAACTCACGACTCAGCTCCTATTCAGAAGCCTCCTTGAGTGGAAGGCTACCCCGGGTAAGACTCCCGTGTCTCAGGCCTCAGAGCTGGTGGACCGTTTTCTCCCGGCGGGATTGCATCCCGGCGCCACTGGACGGTTTACGCACCGGTCGGCGTAGCCAATCGGCTGTGCATTCTGACTAATTTCTGAAGGGGTCTGGAGGCTATGGTAATATACTGTTTCATACGCAGTGGGGTGGATGTTGAGCTATTGTCATGCCACTCTTGAAATGACCTTGGGCCACTCGATTCCGTGTGGCACTACGGGCAAAGAACGCCCAGGTCCGCGAAAATTCAAATTGAATTACCGCTGTAATACAACAGGTAGAAGTCGTGTAAGCGACTTCGGACCCGTAACCAGTCGGGAGGACGGAGGTATCCTGAAAGTTAATTCCAGACGGAGATATCCTGCCAAAACTGGTATACAGGGGGCGAGGCTGCCCGCTGGTTACCTTTTCCGGTGCCTCGCCGTAAGGCGTTGACCTCTGAAAGGCAGGTGGCGTAACTTGACGGTGGATTGTTTTGTCCTAAGTCTTCTGAGCTTATCTCACGGGAGACAGAACATACATTTCATTAAAACTTCCTGAGATGACGGGTTCGCCCGTTGTAGTTGACACATCTAGTTGTATAAAACATGGCGGACGTAAATTGTAAGGACATGTGTTCTAAAAAAGCTTGCTTACATAACCTAAACTTGCCATACATCCAATAGGTATATCCACTATTTCGGCTAAATTGTCACGTAGTATCTGAAAATACAAACTAAAAAATACAGTCATTTTGACCTCTTTGATTATTAAATACAATAACAACAGTATGAATCAATTTGAAATCTAAATG
Organism: Micropterix aruncella; assembly: GCA_944548615.1. Taxonomy (NCBI): domain Eukaryota; kingdom Metazoa; phylum Arthropoda; class Insecta; order Lepidoptera; family Micropterigidae; genus Micropterix; species Micropterix aruncella. The sequence goes on along the minus strand of OX155961.1, from coordinate 4,863,236 downwards.
TCAACATTTCTCATCTTTCTATCCAAATACTCTAACTGTAGCGTAATGTGTGAGTTATCTATATTTTCTTTTCCGAATTTTATATTTTCATGATTTGAAATCAAGATAAATCACATTTTCTTTTCTTACAGCCAGCACACGAAATTTCGACATTTAGATTTTGAGGTTAGAATTAAATATGGAAATTAAGTTACAAACAAAATACATGCTTAAAACCGTTTAAGCGATTTAAAAAACGTTTAAAACCACGCCAAAACGAATAAAAAATGACTTGTTTTGCCAGTTGTGAGACCGTGCACCATGACTAACTAATATCGTAACTAATGACGACTGAACAGGGTATAGAGGAGTGGGGATAGTAAGGGTCTGCGGCGTGATTTGTTAGTAGAGGTTTAGAATGATATTTATGGCTGACTGAGTAAGAATGCAGATGTTTATGTTATGATTCATATTATAATATTTGTGGTCATAACTATGTAATAATAGGTTTTATTTTGGCAATGCGATGTGTTGTTTTGGCATTTCTACGTATATCCTCCCCCCCCCCCCCCCCCACCCCATAGGTTCGTAAAACTAGAATAAATCCAATGTAGAAACTTGATCAGATCAACTACATGGAAAAGGAGATTACCAAACTCGTCGATGAGCAGACTCTTAGTCCATGAACGAAAAGTTCAACCCCCACAATAGGTAAAGCTCTTCTTCTATAGTACTTTTCAACAATGTGTTTGAAAGTCTTTAAAATTGTGAAGCTGGAAAAACAGAAAAGCCCGTGAAATAAGAAAGTAGATGGCCATGATGGGGAAAATACATTCTAGCTGGTCTTATTCTAATATGGTTGTTTACTTTTACAGTGATGGAACTTGTATCGCCAAAGAACCGCGTAATGATGAACTCAATCATGAGCGTAGTATTCTCGTTGGGTTTGGTCTCTTTGGCTGGTTTATCGTGGTTGACTCCAGACTGGAGAGTCCTTTTAAGGATCATGTACGTCCCAGCAATATCCTTCGTCGTTTACTTATGGATACTAGACGAGAGCGTGAGGTGGCTCCTGTCCAGAGGAAGACCTCACGATGCCGTAAAAATTATTAAAAAAGCAGCTAAGAGTAACAAGGTCACAGTCTCGGACGAACTTCTGCGCAGACTATATGAGTTCAGCCCGGAACCAAAAGAAAATGAAGAAGTATCGATGAACATGATAAAGAAAAACATCAATGCAGAAGAGTATGAGCAGCCGAAGGAGAGATCGAAATTAAGACAGATCTTCAGCTCTCCGATAATCGTGAAAAGAGTTCTTTTCTGCTCTTTCTTGTGGATCACATGCACGTTCAATTACTACGGACTCTCGATTAATGCGGTTTCTCTATCAGGGAATAAGTACTTCAACTACATCTTCGTCTGCTTTATCGAGATTCCTTCACATTTGTCTGCGATCTGCATCGTGAATCGCTTAGGGAGGAGAAGGACATTGATTATGACTTTCACTCTTGCTGGAATCGCATGCACCTCACTTGCTTTTATTCCAGAACGTAAGTATCTCCTTAGAATATTTATAAATGATACTTGAGGATCTCCAATCCACAAACCCTGACCATAAAAGGCTAACAGTTCTTTTCTTGGACGAGCATCCAAAATAAATATACTATTCTTGATATATAAAGTGCCTATGATGGCAAATAAATATATACTTAGATGTCTAGTATATGCAAAAACCCACCAAGGCGAGTGCACGCTTGACATATACACGCTCACGACACTAGAATCAAACTTATTTGGTCTCTTCTCAAAATCCGTCTGACTCGAATCCCAAAATCATTCGTGTGTTTGGCCTTTAAACTCTGTAATATGCTGTCAATATATATCTAAGATTGAGAACCAAAGACAGTCAAAAATTAGGATTAACCATAAACTCATTACATATGCTTTTATTAAAATTGGTATTTCCCTCAACCTGTTCGATAAACTTTTAACAATAATTTGTTTTAATGATACCAACCTACATCTGGATGAAGAACATTTGTCCAACGTGGAGCATAGGGATCTCGTATATGTAAATATGAAATGTATTTATATATGTTTTGTTTGATGGGTTGTATCATAATATCATTTGGTTATTTTCTTACATGTCAATTGATTATTATCTTTACTGACGCCTCATTCGGTGATAGGAGGGTCATTTCTAAAGTTTCCGGCCTTCTTGCGATAAACACATATTTAGAAGCAAAACAACATTTATTTCTAGACAGTCTCCCTGCAACTCGATATATTTGGTCCAAATTTCTCCCATCCTTTTAAACCGTCAGAAAAAAAATATTGTCTAAACCTAAAAAAATACCGGTTTACATTGTTTTTTGACCTATATTTTTATCCCCCGAGATATTTTTTCAAATTAGGAAACAGGAAAAGTCGCTGGGAGCTAGATTTGGCAGACAGGGTGGGTGCGGAAACAATTCGAACTCAACCATCAACAAGCGCGTGGATAATTTTCTCATATCCAAATTTTAATGTAAAAGTATCAGTTATGCACCGCTCAACTGATATCCCACAAGAATCGGCATTATCCTTAACAGTCAATCGATGATCCTCCATCACATTTTGATGCATTGTTACTGACATATATCTGTATAAGTTTATTTTAAATTTAACTTTATTACTTATTTGTGTATTGTAAGGTGAAAATTAGGAATTATTTTATCAATTGGTTGACTGTAAGATATCGCTATAGCGACAAGTCCGCCATTTGTGCATAAATTGTCTTTTTTATAAAACCAGCGTAATATTCATTAAGTTATATTTTTATAGCACAATAAAGTAATTCTATTCTATTCAATTCTATTTCCTCAGTCTTTTCACTTTCAAATGAAAGAATTTATCACTGTTTGATACCTAATTTTCTCCATTGTTGGGAGACATTGTCAGCTGACATCTTTGGAAGAGTGATACAGACACAATAATGATCAGAATGACTTGATTTTTTTACGGTTTACTTATCTTAAGTCCATCTATCGGACAGCGAAAGATTTTTTTTCTACAGTTGCCTTATGTCAACGAGACCGAAAACTTTTCAAATTAACCTCTTAATTTGTAATTATTGTTTTATTTATTGTTTAAGTAGTATTACATTGGTTATTTTATCATTATTATCATTTGAATCATTGATTGGATATGCTTAATTATGTTTTTTACAAGCTTTTATTTACCTTGCAATGTTTGCACGGATAATAGTTTGTTTAGGCCAAACTTTCAAGCTGAATTAAAACCATTTCCTCTTACCCTATGAAGTTTAAATTTTCCATGTTGGTTCAGTTCCGATGACAATGTATTTTAGAGGTGAGCATGACTTGATTATACACCCAGGATCGGCTACCGACGATGCTACTCTACCACGGTCAACAGCCCAGACACACAATTTTGTATACATTCAATTTTGATGGCCTTCTAAATTTTACCATGACATGTCTGCTGCACATAAGGGCTTGTTGGCTCCCGACGACGGGATTCCTTAACGGTCAACAGCACAGGAACTAAATGTCGTATAAGCATTCAATAATGATAGCCCGTTGCAGCCAGGGTTGGCTTCCAACGAGGGGACTCCTCAACGGTCAACAGCTAAAACACGAAATTCTGTATAGCATTCAATTATGATAGCCCGTTTTAAGTTCCACTATGGCTTGGATGCTGCAACCAGGATTGGCTCGGGACAAAGCCTTTTAGTATAACTTTCTTTAAAATAATGCAGTTTTACTATTTAATTACTTGCATATTTTTTCATGTTTGGATAATGTATCAATTGACGCTTACATTAGGATTCGTTGAATTTACTTATTTTCTCTTGATTATTGTTTGAATTATTTAGTAATTTTTCATGTTTGCATAATGTATCAATTGGCATTTACATAGGATTCGTTGAATTTAGTTACTTTCTATTGATTATTTTCTTATTGTTTTATTTTTGTTCTATTTGTTTATGACTATTCTCTTATTGGTTATTTAAATTGTAGAATTAAATGTTTAATTTAGTATTCGAGTGTTATTATTTGCTTTTCAAATTTATGATTTTTTTAATAGATAATATTATTATGTATCTTTTTGTAACGGCAATCTTGGATGAATAAATGACTATTTTTTTTATTATAAATTCAAGAAAATGCCTAAGAATTATGCACAATGATTTTGTGTAACTCCTATCTTAGTTTGTTTATTGAATTACATTTTATGTTATTTCAGATCTGTCTTACTTATCTCTGACGCTTTACCTTTGTGGAAAGTTCGCCACGACCTTGTCCTACAATTCGTTATATTTATACATATCTGAAGTATTTCCAACGTCCCTGAGGCAAACCTTACTTGGATTCACGTCCACTTTGGGAAGATTCGGTTCTCTTGTTGCTCCTCAAGTTCCATTGATGGTGAGATAAATTAATAAATTATAATATTAAAAAGATTGGCCATCAGAATAAAATGAACAATACAATTAAAAAGGAGGTTAATACTTTATCTATCTTTTTACAGGCCTACTACTGGAAATCTCTACCCTCTTTACTTTTCGGCCTAATGGCGTTATGCTCGGCAGTGCTCTCTATTAGTCTACCAGAAACTACAAACATGAAGTTACCAGATACGATAGAAGAAGCTGAAAATATCTCAAAAAGAAATAATTCCTGAGAAAAAATCCAAAGATCCTTTAGGAAGTACTTATAATTATGGCAATCCTACTTATGAAGATACCAATTGTATTGTTAATTCGCTACGGATTTGCAAAATTAATTTTGAGACTGCTACATAGATATCGTATTTTTGATATGTTTTCTTGAAAAAAGGAAAAATTAATTAAAAATATATTTTTTTTCTTTTTTTCCGTTGCTTTTACAGTACAAATGTCACAAAAGTAACCATGAATTTTCGGCATTTATTTTACCATTTAATTTATATTAATAGTAACTACTTATATAGGTAATAATTTATTATCATTATTTGTATTGTTTATATGAAAAGTTGCAAAATAAACTAAAGTTTTAGTATATTTCGATATTGTGTTATTTTTCTATTAAACTACAATCACATTCTAGGATTTTAAAGCGGTATTCTAGCATTTTAGTGTAATATATCATCATTATCCTGTATCATTATGTCTCTTCCCGTCCTGCGCTCTTTTTAATATTCCTTGTATGATATCCTATCAAGAAATTGCCAACCTAATATGAACCTAATATGGCGTTCCTATTCAAAAAAATACTTACAGATATCCATCGTTCGAATCGTGAGGAAAAAAAAACTTTCAGTTTTTCCCGAAATTTCCAGGATTTAAAAAAAATCCTTTTTCTTTGAACCTTATTTGGACTATTAGAAACATTAAAAAAAATAGCTTAATCGGTTCAGCCGTTCAATTTAATATGCATTAACCAACAAAAAGAATTTTATTTTAAATATATTTAGATAAATACGATTATGGTATAAGCATATAATATAATATTTACAATATAGTACATATATAAAAATGTTTATAAAAATAATGAGAAATAATAATAAATACGATATTATATCGACGGATAATACTTTATATAAACAATATTAATTTCAAAATAAACCGTTATCCGAGTACATACGTTTTACAGACCAAGTTTTCAGGCTTAAACGGCTCAAGTAACTATTTATATCTTTAATCTGTTGAATGTTATTTAGGCATTTCCATTTCTCATCTATGTCATTGTATAGCCTGGGCCCAAGGAAAACAGCCTGTCGTTGGGAAAATGTTGTTTGCACTCTAGGAAAAAGGTTTTTTTCCGTGAACTCCGAGTATTGCAGTTTTGCTGACATCGATCTTGCCTATTTTAATAAATATGGAAAAATATCAGTATATATTTTAGAAACAATTACCTGGTGCCGAGGACTTTAGACTCTTTGAAAAGAAGGTGTTACAGGTAGCCATTACGTTTCCTATAAATTGTCGTTTAGATTTTTTTGCGTCTTTATTAGTGGCTCCAGAGCCTTTTTCGTGCAAGTACGCAACCCTACAAAAATAAACTTTGACATAGAGCCGTAAATGTAAATTTAAGGTTATAGACTGGATACGCTAAAACAATTTTTCCATGATTTTCGAGATAGTGTCTTATTTTATCTGGATGTTTTTTATAAAGTGGGATAATTTTAGAGGTCTTAATTTGATGCGTAAAAATGCATTCTTTAATAGAGATATTGAAAATTTTATTATCTTGAAAATTATATGACAATGATTACATTTCGCAATCACAATATAATAAGACAAGTTCTTTATAAATTAAATCGCTAATTTTAATTGATTACTCTGACCCGCCTAGATACAGGTCAGTACTCTCCTAGTTAGGTGGGCACTGACCATTTGCTACATTTGCGTGTTAATTTTTTCCGAGTTACTTTATAAAATTGGTAATAATGTGGCTAGATGTATAAAATAAATATGAAAAAAGTACTAAATAAAATTAAATTTAAAAAAATATATTAAAAAGAATTTTAAAAAAACTACTGCCGTTACAGAAAATGCAATATTGTATTTATAAATATTTTCAACACTGGTCTTTTATGAAATATATTTGGTTTATGTATCTATCCATACAGATATATGTATTTCTCCAGAAAGTACTTAATCATTCCTTTCATTTGACACTAAACACGATATATTTATGTTAATTTATTGACATTTAAACATTTAGACAACAACTTTGATATTTGGGCAGTTAAGAGGTTATAAAGGTTCTAACAATAATACACACTACTAAGTCGGTTCGAGCGGTTATAAGAAACGGAAAATAGTGGTGAAATAAAGAAAAGTTGGAATAAAGAAACGGAGAACATACATACCTGAAAACATTAACCTCTTTTTAGTTGGGGAGTTGTTTAAAAAGATTGACAATCACTGGAAACCCAAAGCATTATGCAGCCATATAATTTTGTTTTTAAAATCCGGAAATATGTTTTTTATATTGTAAGTATGTATAACGGTCAGTTTCCGAAACTTTCAATACCTCCTACGTATTTAGAATCCCATCGTTCTCTTCAAACCTCTCAGCATAAATTGATTTTGAACACATCCCTAGGCAATTATTATAAAAGTTATGCAGGCATAAGGGTATTGTAGGAAGGGCGGGAGTAAATCCCGTAAATGTCGTGGGAATTTGCATAACGGCCCGAGAAAGGCCATTTTAAAAAGGTCCACAAAGGCCTGAATTGACCGACCAAACTGAGCACGTTTATTCACAGCTCGCGTTTTGACCGAAATGGGATTTCGGTCTTTCGAACCCTTAACAGCAGAGCGAACTGCCGTTAAGGGTTACTGTTGGGTGGTATTATTAGGTCCTTACCTATGTAATTACTGTTTTTTCACACTGGTCATTTTGAACTTGGATAACTAGGGTTTGAGTTAAAATCTAAATTTCGAATAAATTTTAATTCAAGGCCAGGTTATTGTTTTTTAAGAATCAGCTCTTTATTTATCTTTCCGTCGTTTATTTTCGCTCAAATGTTTTCGTTTGTTCAACCATGGTAAAGTTGAAAATTTGCAATATTTTCAAATAAGAGATCCTGTGCTGGTGTTTTCTTTTGCAGCTTCTTGTAGTCTGGCTATACAGTTACCGTAAATGTGTACTGTTAGGAACTGCAAATAATGATCGAGAAGCCTGAGAAACCGAGCCTGGTCAATCGCTCATCGCCACTGCTTCTGCGTAATGACAACGTATAACCACAGATTTCACTCCAAACCGTCGCAAAGTTGCAGGAAATACGGCTATAATACTCTCGGTCACCCACCGTACTTGCCAGACCTTGCTTCAATATAATAACTTTTTACAAGGGTTTTTTCCCTTGTAAAAACTTTTTACAAGGGAAAAAAATACACTTTGAAGAGTCGGTGAAAAACGCCTTCAAAGTATGCATAGGTTCCTCTCCACGAGCGTTTTAGATCAGAGGAATTAAGCAACGCCCATAAAATGACAAATCTACATAGATAACATGTGTCAATATTTATATTAATTAAATATATATTTTTCATATAAAGTTTTTGGGAATATTTTTTTTATAGAACAGCAACTTCCTAGATAAAAACCCAAGATATAGCGCCAAAACATTTGTTGTACAATCGGAATTGAATCCATTAAATACTTATTTAATTGCGTTTTTTTCACGCTATTGAATTTGAAATTGCAATTGGAAAATGCAAAAGGCGATCTTATTGCATGTAGGTAATATTTTAGACAAATATAACAAATACAAAAAAAAGGAGGAAGGAACAATATATTGATTTTTTTGCGGGAACATGATGTGCCACACCAAAATAAACTAATACCTACAAGGACGCAAATATTTAACTAGTAAATGTAATAAAATGAATGAAAATCACGACTGACGTTACAGAAAGTAAACTATTGTATTTATTACAGAACTATAGTTTTTTTATGCAATACTTACGGTTTATATATTTATGTATATATATACATATATATTTTCGTACCTAATGTACTCAATCAGTCATTTCATTTGACCCTAAACACGATATATTTATATCAATTTATTGACATTTGGAGATTAGTACATTTAGACAATGATTTACTTAACATTTTGACATTTAAGATACTCTAGACACTTGAGGTGACATAATGGTTCTAACAATACTACATACATATTTCTAAACCGGCTCTAGCATTTAGAAGTTATAGTGGAATAAAGGAACAGGAAACACTCGTCCATAGATAAATCCTGAGTACAATACACTCCTGTTTTATTAGGAAGTCGTGTTAAAAAAAATTATATATTTAACTTATTGTGGGGACAGAATGTGCCACACCAAAATAACCTAACACCTATAAGGATGCAAATGTTTAAAATGGAGAAGAATGAGAAGGTAAAGGGAATTTATTTGGAATATTTCAAATGCTAGGAGTCTGTTTTTAAAACATGTTATTATTGGCGCGGTTCTCACATTTTTTGGCAAATCATGCCAAATATGGGCTCCATGCACGTTGAAAGAGAGTAGCAGGTTATATTGTAATTTTAGAGGTGGTCCATGAGCCGATATTGCAGGTTATCTTCCAAATTGAAATGAATTTAATTCATAGCTATGTTTAGTCGCTTGTTACTGTTTGGATATTATCGTGCGAAAATTTCACGTAATTTTCCAATAGGGATCATGTGCTGCTGCTAACCATTACAACGATTGCGATTATCATAAATGTGCACCCACAAAACTAAAAACACTGATCAAGAAGTCTGCGATTAAAAAAAAAGGTCTGCACTATGATGCACAACCACACACTCATTGCAAAAATCGCAAATTTGCAGGAAGTGCAACTGGAGATTCTTTTCACTCTCCGTGACTCGCTAGAACTTCCTTCAATAGACTTTCACTAGGGTAAAAATACAACGCTGAAGAACAGTGAAAACTGCCTTTAAATCAATCCTTGATTTCTATCCATGACTGCAAAAACATTAACCAGCTCATATTAAAATACCAGTAATGTATAAATACTCGTAATAAGTAATATTTTATTCAAAATTAATGGTATTAAATATTTCTTATTCGTATGTCACACTTAAATTGTATGGCTACAAACATAAAGAGTATTGGCGATAATTGAAAACGGAACTCTTATACAATAAAGATTGATATATAGTGAAGTTTGTTTCATCGACTGTCATTTGTTTTTTTTCATTGTGACGTCGTCTTAAACATTGCCTGTCTGCACATAGATGTTTGAAATTTTGGCTGAATGATTTTCTATGCTTTTAAGTGTAATTTGACAGCCCAGCGGAGCCTCGATCTGTTTCAAACTGCTTTTGGCGATAAAGCACCAAATAGGACAACAATTTCTAGCTAGCATGCAGAAGTCAAACGCCATCGTGTCAATCTCGGTGAGAAATTTTGTGAAGGCCGCTCGTCCACGACTGTCAATAAATTTTCGTAAACATATATATTTTCGAAATGTACTCAATCAGACCTTTCATTTGACACTAAACACGATATATTTATGTTAATTTATTGACATTTATACATTTAGACAAATATTTACTTGATATTTGGAAAATTAAGTACCCTTTGACACTCGGAATGACATAACGATTCTAACAATACCACACACTTTTAAATCGGTTCAAGCATTCAGCAGTTATGGTGGAATAAAGAATCAGACAACATACATAGATGAACCCGGAACACGTTACACTCGAACGGTACACGGAACACGTTAAAACGTGATATAATGTGTATGATTAATGAAGAATATAACAACAGATACACCATATAGTAACAGGATTTAAATAATAGCCAAGTAATTTATAGGCTTAAATAGAATTAAAAATTATAATAAATTAAAAGTTTTAAAAAAAACACTAAAATCAGGCTTTTGGGCTATGATACGATATTGATACACACGGCTATGATACGATATTTCATTATGGAATGCCAGTGCCTATCTTCCGGCTTCATCATCAGACCTTGAAACCTAATCGTGGTCAAAGTTCATTCCAAGACTTTTCTAATAAGTCCAAACACAGCTATGGTACGATGTTCCATCATGAAGTTCCAGTTCATATCTTCCGACTCCATCATCAGATCAGTTCGACAGTACCATATTATTGTATTGTCATCAGAACTACATACAACTGAAGATGGTTAAATTAGTTACCTTAGATTCCATTACATAGTTAGTTACATAAAGGTCGACCTAATAAAAGCGTGTTAAATAAAAACAATATAGTTGACGTTCAGACTAAACAGCGAAAAACACGTCTTGAAAAATAGACTTTTATACTTAGGGCTTTCAAACGACAAACAGGACAGCGCCTTACCGTTGAATTAAAAAAATTGAAAAAAAACAAGACTCCTGTTGTATCTGTACGGTAAAGAGGATTATAAAACAAAAATCCTGTTTACTGATGAAAAAATCTTTACCGTGGAGAAAACTTTTGATAAGCAGAATGATAGAGTGTATGCACGGTCCTTGAAGGAAACCAGTGAACTGGTGTCAATGATTGAACGAGGTCATTATCCCGCCTCAGTGATGATTTGATGGGGAGTATCCTAAGACGCCGTCACTTCCTTACATTTTTGTAAAAAGGGTGTCTAAACAGCAGCAAAAACTAGCAACGAGACATTTTAAGGAGTGTGGTGGAGTCCTTAAACCAAACCATGTTCAAAAACAAACCATAGATATTTCATCTAGATTCTAATGCCAAAACAACTCAACAGTGGATTGAAAATCATAAACCCGAGTTTATTAGTATTGATTACTGGCCGTCAGCCAGCCCAGACCTAAATCCGCTCGACTATAAATTATGGTCAGTTTTAGAGAACATGGTCTAAAGACGACACCACAACCTGGAGTCATTGAAGCAGGCGTTGGTAGCAGCTGTGGATCATTTTACCATGGACATCGTCCGTAAAGCAATCGATGAGTGGCCTTATAGACGTTGGTGCTGTATTAAGGCAAATGGCGGCCATTTTGATTAACATAGTTTTTATTTTGCAGTTTACTTTTGCCACAATAAATTATTAAAAAAAGATTTAAATCCAACCAGTAGTTTTATTTTTGTAGTTAAAAACTCTTGTATCAATATTTATGGCAAGACTAGGTATATAGATTTAGTTCATTTTTTAACTAAATCCGAATCTATTTACCATCATATTACCCATTGCTGATTCGACTGCCAAAGCTATTAAAATACAAATCCCCCAAATAAAACGTGAATCATAAATTCAAACTGTTAATTGTCAGCAATTTGAATGTCGCTTTTTATTTCATTTCATTTAACTGGCAGTGACATAAAACCGTAGCGTAGCGAAATTTTATCGCGAAACACCAAAAAACAAGCGCGCTTAATAGAAAACGTGTGGAAAAGAAGAGGGGGAAAAAGCGTAACTTTAGGCGACGATCACGTGCAGGAATTTTCATTGCTTGAGGGAGGAGTTCTACTCTGGAAATATGCTGGGGACTTATATTTTGGTAGTTATACACTCTGTACCATTACTACACTATCAAACCTGGCACGGTGATAGATGACCTTCTATCAATATAACCCTTATATAAATTGAGCAATATTTAATAGTTTTTGAGTTATTAATATAGAGTATTTTTTATTTCACTTCTTTCGTATTTTTATTTCACCTCTCGATTTTCATGCGTGCGTGCGTGGCCAACTAATTTACTGTTCTTATGGACTTAAACTTTGAAAGAGTACTAATTACTAATTTAGTTTTAGAGAACTACTACTACCTTGAACTTTTAGAGAGAATATGAGAATATTTATAGCCTAAGTAACCTATATAAGATAATATGTAATTATAGATAAGTTAATATTTATTTATTCACCAAATCCAATTAGGAATAAATGATTTGAAATCCTTATCATTCATTGACTGCGTGATATTAGAAACTGCTATTGATATTAAAAATGTTAACAATTAACTGAGTAGCTAACTCAAATTTATAAAAAAAATAATATCATTCTAAACTCATGTTACTTACATAAGTTCGAGTACATACACTTCATAAATAAATAAAATAAAATACAAACGGAGCTGCCATGGAATTCACCGACCGGAGTTGGGCCCATCATAATACTATTTTTTTACACTTCTGGGGGGTGACCGGTAGATTCCGGACTAACGACCGGCTGTGGTAGGTTTAGGACAGCTGTCTTGCCACATGTCAGCGTGCACCTTACATTCCATTCACTCCCCCTTCGAAGCCATAGAATTTGAGATGCGCAAGTCGCGGTTTTAGATATTTTTTCTATGAAATAGTTGATTATTTTTCTTCAAAGACCAAGATCTTTAAAGAGGTAAAACAGAGATTTAGCTGGCAGGCCACGAGCGCCAACTTCCACCGCGTGAAGGTGAACAGTGAAGTAGTTCCGGGTGTGGGCATTTGCGAGATCATGGTATTTATTTAATTTGTACTCGTGGTCTTTTGGGATATTTGATTCCCATGGAACAGTTATTCCACAATAAGAGCCACCTTCCGAGATAGAGAGTAAAGAGTTATATCTGGGCGGAGGGCTGTGCATCCGAGACTTTCAGGGGATTTATACTGCTTAGAGACCGAATGGACCTCCAGAATCCATTCTGAAGCCTTCTCGATTATTGAAAAAGTTTTGTAGTTTTTTGCCTTTAGAACCATCTTGCACAAACTGTATTGGGGGTTTGGAAGTATGTGTCAACACTTATTGGCACCAGCCACTGAGAGGCTAATTACCACGCGAATAACAGCGAGAACTTTGTCATGGCGGTAAGTGTACCGTCCTTGATCTAAGGCCACCTTGCAGCCAGTTAGAATATGTCTAGCTGTGCAAGGTGTATTATACCTCAATGTAGTTACCCGTAAACTGTGACCATATTATTACAGGAAAATTAATACTTTCAAGTAAAAGTAAAATAATATAACTCAAGTAAAAACAAATTGTAAAAATTACAATAATCAGCTAGTAGTCATCAATAGAATAAAAATAAAAAAAATAAAAAAAGTAGATCTTGTCGTCAGGCTGCAGTAAGAACGTAGAACATACGTTCATCGAACATCGAATATTAAAAAGACAACGGTTTTTATTACGACTAGAAGGTCATTTCATAATCGAATAGTAACAGAAAAGATTGATTGCTTTGGTGGGAAGTATGTCCATTGGTACAGTGTAATGTAATGTCGATTGGTACAGTGTAATGTAATGGTCATTGTAACATGTTAATGTGCAGATGATAGAGTATTTAGGAAGCTATACAAATAAGACGGGAGGCGAGTGCATAGAGTTTTATATACACCGTGAGTTTTTTATTAGCGGAATCCTTGGAGTAAGTCAGTTTTTTTTTTTACGAAAAACTTTAATTAAATAATAGACAAAATTAAAAAAAAAAAAAAACCGAATCCATTTTTTTATAAGTGCAGCAGCGATGTCATGGTGATACTTAGAACAAGCTATCATAATTGAATGCGTATACAAAATTGTGTGTATGTGCTGTTGATCGTTGAGGAGTTCCCTCGTTGAAAGCCAAACCTGGGTGCCGCAGTCCATAGTGAAACTTAGAACGGGCTGTTGTAATTAAATGCATATACAAAGCTTTGTGTCTGTGCTGTTGTCCGTTGAGGAGTTCCCTCGTCGGGAGCCAATCCAGGGTGTAGAATCAGGTCATTCTTACCATAAAAATAAATGAATTGTCATCGGAATTGAACCAATATGTAAATTTTCAATTTCATATGATAATATTTTAGTTCCCTCAATTCCTCATGGATCTTATTATCAGAGCAGGATTTTGATAAAAATGGGACCAACCTGTAAGTATATTCTTCCGAAAAAAAAAAGAATTATTTAAATCGGTTCATAAATGACAGAGTTCTGAGGTAAAAAACATAAAAAAAAATACTTTTTTTGAAGTCGGTTAAAAAATTGTTTTATTTATAATTATTTTTTTGTCAACTTTGTACATTCTATTTTTTGAAAAAAGTTTGAATGTTTATTGCCCTGCGCCATCTTGCAGTAGGTAAAACATCGCGAATATACAATATTCGGGATATATTACCTACCTATTAATGATAAATAGAAACCCACGCTAAAATAACGTAAAAATAAATCACGTGATCTTACACGTAATAATACACGTTGCTCGGATCATACTTCCGTAGACCGAATATTTTACATTTAGCACACGTTCAAGTTTGTTGAGTAGTTAAGGTAAGAGAAGAGAATGTGCAAGAGATTTATTCTCGTCTAAATATTACAATTTTGATTGTAAATAATAGTGTTAAGTAGTATATATGTACATATAACACATAAGAAACGATACAATTTTTATATAATTGCATACCAAACAACATGTTTTACTGCATGAAAACAGAGTTATGATTTTTGCCTTTTCGCCCATACTATCACATCACTGCCTATTCAAATTTTTCCATCGTTGCGTCAATGTTTAACCATTACTATTACCTAAATACATCATGTTTCGTAATGTAATCGGTATTAAATTAAATACAGATCAGTGTATGATTTTATGTGCCCCCCGGGTTAAATCCACTCAGAAACATCTAAGAAATAATTGTGCCAAATTTGAGCCTTTATATTAAAGGCTCATATTTGGCACAAAAGGCAGGGTTCCCATTCAAAATAATGCACTTATTCTCCAGCTTGATTGCCAGTTGTCAGTTGAGTAGGCTATTTTCATATAATTCATTTATGATATGTAACAATGAACATAACACTTTTTGTAGAGAATTTTTTAAGCTATATTTTTTACATAAAGTATAATTCCGATATCGCTAAAGTTAGCGAGATACAAGCGAAAAACTGAACCGGGGCGCTATTTTTCCAATATGGCGGCTCGACCTCAACAGATAGAGTAGGGGACTTTTAGTATGTTTAACAGTACGCATCAAAGAACATCTATGCCAAATTTCAAGCTTTTACCAATTATTTCTCCTAAAATTCCTTATGTGACTGGGCTATGATAGATACAGGTAAAAACTGCGATGAGTGTTTCTTCAAAAATGTAAGTTAATTCTAAAGCTAGCGAATTCCTATTTCATTATGTACTATGTTTTAAATTCGGTTTCTTAGCAAACGTCATTACTTTTACAAAGGTTAAACTCCTACTATTTCTTTTTCGTAAAATGGCGTTGTATTGGCGCCGCTCTCTCTTAGTCTATTCATTTGTAAATTTAAAATTATCCGCTTCGTCCGCATCAAAGCCAAAAACAAAAGCATAGCAACTTAAAAACGTGCCTCCGATCCGCTGACTCCACAAGGGAAATCACAATAAAAAAGTTCACTTGCTTTACTGCTTTTCCGGAACGCTCTAAATCGACTTTTTAAAGTGAAACGCCCGGGGAAAGTCTTTAAAAATAAAACCATTCTCAGTGTATATCGCGCCGCCCGGTCCTCGCAAAGTACCGACTACTCGCGTCCTTTCTGGTATTTAAAAGCCTGCTGGCTATTTTCGGAATGCGTTAATCGAAATGGGACAAACAGTGTAACCGAATAGGGGTGGCGGATCACTTGAATATGTAAACAATCGATATACTTATTTCAATAATCGATTTTACAAAATAAAATCGGCGAGTAATAAATTTTAAACCATATATTTGTTTCAGTTAGTTTCACTCTAGGCTCGAAGGACGATGATCGCGTAGGTGGTCCCGGCGCCGCAGGATTCGCGTAAGTACCGGAATTGAATGGATTATTTCTGTGGAAACCCTTAACTACTGGGACGCCAGAACAACCACATGCATCGACCAGCAGTTGTATGTAGATTGTCAATTGATTTGGGTATGTCCGCCATCCCAGTGTGTTATAAAATTACGTATATGAGGTGATTTTACTGTACGGGCATTTTTTTAGTGGGTGACTCAGTATAACAAAATAAATAACTTTTGATAAAAAATTAAAAAAATAATAATTTATTTTATTTACTAGTATGAAACGCTGTGATCACGAAGCGCTATCTAGCGGTAGGTAAAATGTCGCTAATATTATTTATATACGCTATAATACCTGCCACTAGATAGCGCAGCGCGCTCAAACGCTTCTCAAACTTTTATTTACCAGTCAACTTAAAAAACATAAAACATACACCATTTTTTTTCAAAGATTTATTTGAAATTATTTTTTTCAAAAAAAAAAACACTTATTAACTAAAAAAAATGCCCGTGCAGTAAAAACACTATGTATAAACATCAACATCGAGTAAACGTAATGCGTAGCGTAATCAATTAATAATAAAGAAGACTAATATAGAAAATCACAGATGACGTCATTATTGGTCAGCTATTTCA